>VUQG01004733.1:0-10994 GCA_015106755.1 Etia nguti
TACTAAGCTGTTGGAGGCAGTACAACAATGATGAGGACTTGCAGCAGTTTAATGAGGTCTGGACAACATCTATAAACAGTAGAGGACTTTCCTGGCATGTTTGACATTTTGTACTGATAGGCCTTGCACGGTTGCAACTGCAACTGTGCAAATAATCCCTTCAATTTTGAAATCAACAATATCTTGTGAAAAGTGTTAATCTATAATTTTGTTTCCCCCAAAAGTCCTGGACAAACAGAGGACCTGTATTTTCACAGACATAAGGAGGCTGGTGGACTGTACACAGTCTCTATGTTTTCTTTTTCTTTTCTTTTTTTTTTCCTTTTTTGCACCCATAATATTCCATATGATAGGCTGATGCACTTTGGGATTAATTATAGTGCACTGGTACTAAAAATAAATGCATAAATGCATTTACTCCAAATCAAATATTTGTTCCACATCCAAATCTTAAACAACAAAATGTAAAACTCCCACATTATGTGCATTAAGAAGGAGTCTCTGTAATATGGCAGCCGACCATAATGTGTCTAATCATGTGCAAACTTACTTGTTTGTTTTTGTGTTTACAGTCGATGAACTGTAGATAAGACAGTGAATAGTGTTTACATGGTAGCAGACCGATAGACAGTAGGCATTCCTGTTATGCCCTTGGCCAATGAAATGAAATGAGCTCTCACTCTCATTTCAGCTCTCTCAATTTAGCCAGCATCTCTTCAGTCTATGGCAGTGCACTCATTTTCTGCAGCCAGTGTATAGTACCTCAGTTGTTCTTTTGCACAGAGTGGAGCTGGTTGCTTACAGAGACAATAGCCTTGATTTGAATCATAAAAGCAGTCCAGCATTATGACACAGTTTCTCTCTGCAGGGGAGGGTAGCACACTAATATTCAAGCACACTGCCCTACACCACCATCTCCCCCTCGTCATCACCCTACTCCTGGTTCTGATCTTGAATAAATTACAGGAAGGGGTAGAGCCATGAATGTAGCATAGTGGTTTGGAGTGAAATTTGTGAGCTGCAGTGTGACGTAATCTATAGGGGGGTCAGTCAAAAGACCTTGTTAAGCCTCACAGACACCTGCTTCATTAGGCAACGACCGTGGGATGAAAGTTTGGCAGTTCAAAGTTTTCAATAGCTGGATGCAGCGTTTTGTACACAATGGCTTAGTCTTATATTCTTAATTAGCACATAGACATTGTTTTAACAGAATGAAATTCCCCTTTTGAAACTCCCCCAATTATCCAGTATTACAACAGGTAATTTATATTTCTGGCTGAGTCTCCAGCAGCAAGAGCAAACTACATAGAAAAACAGAGGAAAGTGTAACGGAGTTCATATTTTTTTCAAGTGGGTGAAATAACCTGTGTTTTTATGTTTTCATCTGGCTGTGAAATGTTTCTTTCAACCCTAGAGTTGTAGTAGACAGACTCCCAACTTACTATGCCAGGTGTTGACAGTATTTTGACTGGCTTCCAGTTGGAAGAAATCCCAGGAAGAGATTTTTCATTGTGCTCAGGGTCAGGCAGTTGTATTTACAGTTTGCTGCTATCTGTGAACTCAGAGTCTACAAATGCCTCATGTACTTCACTATGCTGAAAAACTGAAGGACTTCTTTCCCATAAAATTAGCTGTTGGCTTTTTAATGCCTAATAATGCTTTCACTACAAAACATAATGCGGTGAGTTTGTTACCTATCAAAATAATACTTTAATAAAATAAAACAATGAATAATTACTAAATATTTTAACATGATCTAAGCTGAAGATAATAATCTTTTTTGATTCCTTGAAGATCACACGAGTAGTTATAATAACTCTTAACAACACAAACATTTAATTTAATAGAAAAATGTGCAACAATTGTTTTTATTATTCTAATGATTTTCAAGTATTTCGTCTTTAATTGAACATTAACTGATATGGATTCAGAGTATTTAGACCTGCTTTGCCAACTTCGAAGGAGAGTTGTGTTAAAATGGTTTGTTTGAGAAGATTACAATAAACACCACTTGAGTTCAGAAAACAAAGACACTCTCTCACTGATCCCATTAATGGAGAAGTGGATGCCCCAGTTCTTCCTTCTGGAAATATGAACGACCCTTTATTGTTTTAAAGATGAAAGAGAAAATTGAACTTTTATTTGAACAATAATTTTAATGAATGCTAGCTCATCCTAGACCCTTTTCTTGTTGTTTCGGTGTCACACTCCGCCTCTCTACTCAAGCACACACATGCACAAAGGCACTCATAAATAGAACAAACAACTCTGTGTTTTTGTTTGTTTTCGGTAGAAATTGTGAGAATGGAAACCCTGGTGACAAAGTTCTCGCCCAGGACTCAGGGGGAATCTCCAATCACACAAACAAAGATGTGACAGGTCAGGATTTATAACTTTGTTCTCTGTTGGCGACATTTCTCTTTGAACTGTGTTAGCACTGCTTATAGTTAATAAAGGTAAATCTGAAGAATCAGCAGTAATACATTTAATTAGGAGAAATTAATATACACATTTATTTTAAAACCAACCTTTAGTGGCATCTTTCTGCTTTTGTATACTCAGCTGTAAAACGTATTGAGTAATTCCTCCCTTTGAGCATTTAAGAACCTTGGATACCTGGAACTATTGTGACACACACTGCCAACAGAGAAGCCTTTTATTCAGAATTACATATGAATAATACTGTTCGTTTGCAGTGTCATGTGTGAAAGCTGACCAAATGTAGCTAAGTGAAGACCACCCGTACGCAAAAGGCAAAAAGATGCTCATGTTACCTTTGCTTCTTTTACCATAATTGTCAAATGGTTCCAACCTGTACAAAAATTATCTATTAGTTTGACATGCAACATGGCTATTTATTGAAATGATTTAAAAAAAGCAAACACACAAAACAGTCTCTTTCATTGTATTTCTTTGTTTTCCGGTGAAAACATCATTTCGACATGTAAGCTGATACATAATGTCTATGGGCAGCTACAGTAATGACATCAATACAAGTTAACAGCAGTAAGAGAAGAAAGACAGTTTGGAAAAAAGAGGTCTTGGAAGACTTACGCTCAAAAACCGCTGCTCTGCACAAAGTTATAAAGCAACCTGAGCTACAAATGATACGATCAGATGACTTTGCATATTTGCCACACTCCTTTAACATCTCTGTGGATGGTTGCACAGACAACAAAAATATTCCTGTGCTGATGTTTCCCAAAAAACATTCCGCGACATTGTTAGGATGAACAGTTAAGATCAGTAAGCACTATTAAAAGACAACTGTATACTAATAGGGAAACATGCTAAAGGCTGACAAGTGACTCAAAGATGAAAAATATATGACAGTAGGAACAAAGTTAAAAAGACATACTATACTTTCAGCCAAAAAAGACCCCCAAATGGAGTGATCAGTCAGTAAAGATTTAGCCTAAAAATGAGATAGACAAAGGTAGGTGAAGTCACACACACGAAGATGGTAACACAAGAAGCGCAATGCAGGAATGTTTGAGAGATGGCATAAAAACAATTACAATAGACATAGGTGACACACTGGGGCGGGGCAGGTAATGACAGATGAAGCATCAGGGCAGGAAGTGGAGATTTTTATGTGGGATACTTGTTATATATAAAAAAATAAAATAAAATTGGTAATGAAGTTCTTCTTTTGCTCTCCCCCCTCCCTCAACTAAACAAACAAACAAGTTTTCATCAGTCATCAAAAGCAAGGGTCACTTTTCTTGAGGCCTGTATATGTTCAGTGTGTGAATTCAGTAGAAGGTTATAAATGATCAAATTTTGTCTATATTTCTGCATTGTGCTTTCCACAGTTTTTAACTTGGTCAGCTACCATCATCCTTTTTCATACTTGGTGGCCATTCATGACAAGCACACTCCATGTGATAGGGGTGCTAACAGGCAGTGTGTGTGGACACAGTGGACGTGATGACTTTACCACCCAGACCAGACTGATTTATGTGGGAAAAGCCCAAAGAGCACCCACAAAGAGTGTGGGGAGGATTAGAAACCCCCCTACAAAACTGGTCACGGCCAATCAGCAGCTGAGACCCCCTACAGACAGACGTCGGGGCCAATTGTAGTACAGGATTTAGGCTTTTGATCTGAATCTTGATTTTATATTGCTTGATAATTGTATGATATCTTTATCGTTAAGGGTTACTTCATCTTAAACTTGAGCTGGCTTCTGAAGATTAAAGAGACACTTGAGACTGCTGAAGGCAGTGTTTATGAAGACAGTAATAAAACTCTTGATTTCCTTTACTTTCTCAGGATTCCATACTGCTTGTTTGCTCTGCCATCTTTATTTTGTTGTATCAGATTTTTAGCACAGGAAGGAGTCAGCAAAGCACTCACATTCTTGGCTAATGTATGTATTTAATTTAGACTTGTACTTGGAATATCCTTGGGAGTTATTCTGACTTCTACATTACTTCTAATGTAGTTACATAATAACAGTCATTTAATATTTTTCTTCTTTTTTATTTTGATTGCCATTGTGTTCTCATGTCAAAATGTTTAGTTCTGTCTCCCTCCCTTAATCTAATGTATTTCAAACATTTTTACAACCACTTGGTTTTGTTTTTTGGCTCTCTTCATATACAAGACATCTTGCTTGCTTACATTACACGCCTCTAGTCCACGATTTAATAATTTGCCAACAACCACTCAAAAAAAGAGGTTATTCCCTGTGTCCTCTTTCACCCCGATTCTATTCTTCTTATTCCTTCCACCCACTCTCTGACATACGCACACAGAGTGGCTTAAAGGTTGGAGCTTTTTGCCTAAAGTAAACATACGTCAATGATGGATCTTTCACTGGATTGTGGGAAAAAGTGTTTGACTTTCACACAAGCTCTCTAAACGGCTATTAAATCCCGTATGTGTACACATGTCTTGTTTCTGCAGAGAACAGGACAGACAGAAAGAACCAAAGAGAATTTTTACTTATGGTAGTCTTTTGTTCTCTGAAACACATGTTTCTTTGTAAAATTGTTCTCCCAGAAGGCAGTAGGACAAAACATAGAGAACTTATAGGATTTGTCTGAATAATATCTTCCAAGATCAGGATTCTTTGTCACTAATCATAATAAGAGAGTTTTTGTCCCTTTCCTGTTTCCGTAGGCATTTGCATCCACACAGCAGTCTGCAATAGATATTGATGTGGAGGAATGTGTTTCAGACATAGCTGGAGACTGACCAGCTGGAGGAATTTGGAGCACTATGGCTGCGCTTCCGTGTGAAATAGCTACTTAAAACCACTGTGAACAGCTGCTGGACAGTGTCCCCCTTCCCCTTCCTTCTTCCCCCTTCTCTTAACCCCCTCTTCCAGATCCTTTCTCCCTCCATGAGGCTGTAAATCTTAAAGAAGAACGGAGGTGTTGGGGACTTGCTGAAAGGGATCCAGGGATGATCATGGGGTTTAGTGCAAAAGGTCAGGTCTGTATTAGTGAGCCCTGGTGCCGAGACTTTGGGCTGGTACCCACTGATGACCTGACACACACGACCAGAGCACTGTCCACCATGAATCTTCACTCTGTTGTCAGGATTTATTGATCTGGTGTAAGGAAGAGGGCACTCAAGGCCTGCTGCAACAAGTGGGATTATCTTAACGAAAGGCTGAGGGTCATTTCAGCCATTTTACAAAACCATGTTCAAATCCATGTAATCTGACAAGTAAAGCAGAAAATAACCTGAGTTTTTATGCAGAATCGATGTGGTGACAGCCTTGAAAAGTGCTTCGTGTGGCATATGCTGCGACAAATATGTCAAATAAAAGGCATATTGAGAAAAATGACTGAATTATAACTGCAACTGATCCCACATTAGCCTCTGAAAACCAGAAGAGAAAGACGTGGAGGGGTCCCCTGCTCTCTGTTCATCCTCTATCCCTCCTGAGTCAATTGTTGGGGAAGCATGGTGTCAACCCTGCGCCATCAATCACCTCCTTTCAGAGGAGGGCAGACAAGGCGGGGACCCGCCCCCCAGGACAGGGGGGTGGAAGTTCTCATGCCCTCCCCGCCTCCTGAAGCCCTGCGCCCCTACAGACAGAACTCCGACAGCTGGTCTGGCCATTAGGAGTAGGCCGAGACCTGAGGGCCCCCGCACAGCAGCAACAGCTGCCAGCCCACTGCCCCCCAATCACCCTACCAACACAGCTCTATAAAATCTGTATTAGAAGAGCAATATATATTCATGCCTTTACATCCATTCACAAAATGGTGACGCCATATGTCATAATCAATATAACTTGATCAATTTCAGAAAAAAAAGAAAAAAGAAAATGTTGGTAATATTCCTGGGTACATGGTTTTGCTAATTCTATTCATTTAAGGAAACATATTCATTAGTAGTGCAAACATTTCTGCCCTTTGGAAATTTAAAGAGAATGGGACATTAAGGAATGTAACAGTTAATATCAGAACATTTTGTAGTCAATTGCCTATTGCCTATTCATTATACATTTATCATTCATATGTTTGACTCCATTTATCCATTTTCGATGCATTTTTATCATTTGCAGGGATATAGTACACTGGTGTTTGGAGCTGGAGCCTGCCCAAGCTGGCAGTAGGCAGCGATATTACTGACGTGTGCTGTATTATCAACTGCTTCTTGATAGAATGCATTTAAATTCTGTGTGGTATAATTTTCTCCTTTGAAGATACTAAAACCAAGCCAAGCACCAAATTTATTAAACATTTTTGTCCAGCCAGTTCATCATACAGGCTTCATCATCAAAGCCCAATCCTTTTTTCCAACAATGGAATCACTACAAGGTAATATTTACCAGGTTGAGACTTTGTTTATACTACAAATATGTCTGTGTATATGTGATTTCGGAAAGAGCTTTCATTTGAAGATTGCTGTTTGCAAATGCGTGCTGATTGCGCTAAATGGGTGAGTGTACTCAGTCTTCTGAATTAACGTGTGTGTTCCAGGAGTGAGAGAAAGAGAAGAGACTAGAGCGTTAGAAGAGATTACGCCACACTCCCTCAGGATGCTTGTTACTCATGCACTACTGGCAGCCGAGTGGTTCCCACACTTACACACTGAGGTGAAAGAGGCTGCACCCGCAGCCCCACCTGTGCCTTTTCATGTTCCAGCAGAGCCTTCCTGAGCCAGGATCTTCCTTAAGAAAAGAACAGGGAGAAAACACTAAACCTGCCTAGTGCGCAATGAAAACAGCAGCCAGTGAGTAACATTTCTAGTTTGCCACTAACATATAATTACAACCAGATAGAACTAGAATGGGATAATTAGCCTGTAGCTTCTTACCCTCCTGCCCCCTGTTCCCCCCCAACCCCATATATCATCTATCACACGCTGCAGACGCAAATGCACAATATAGCCTTAAACAAGTAGTTTTTGCTAAAAACCCCTAAATCAGAATCCAACAATCTTAATCAGAAAACCTATTGGTATTGCTCCCAATCCTATGTTGTTGTCCAAGGCTTTGAAACTGAACTATACAGTTTTGGTTTTATGAGTTTTATGAGACCTGGTTTATCATGGTTGCTTCTACAGCATAATGCTGATGCACCCAGCAACTGACTTACTGCCAAAATCAACAGGGCTACTTGCTTTGTCGGCCAAGCAGTCTCTGATCGCCAGACCATGATGGAAGCCCCTGGCCCTTTTATCCAAGTCCACTGAAGTGGTTTGAGATTACATATGCGATCATAACTTCCATCATCTTCATCTTTGTCACATTGTGTTGATTGGGGAGCAAAACTAGATCAAATGAAAGATTTCACACTCACACGCTGCAACAGCTGCTGAACTTTATTAAATGTGGCCGCCTAAGCTCTTGGGTATTCATAGGGAGTGAAAGCAAGCATCGAGTCAAGATAGGGGGTGAATTCTGGAAATGGATTGAAAGGTGCATGGACATTCCTTTCTCACTCTGTGTCTGGCTTAGGGACACACTTGAATGATAAGAAAGGTAGTACAAAAATAAGACAGGGCAGTGAAGTGTCTGGGGTCAATACAGCTTAAGCGCTGTGAGGGTGAGGGATAACTATCCTGCTTTAGGAAGATAACTTGCAGAGAACTGTTGTGTACTCTGTGGTTTCTTTCACACACACCATGCATAATTGCTGAGATAGAATCATAATAATAATCTGTTAAGACCATTGTTGTCACAGCCTTTTTAAGCTTGTGTTATTGAGATAGACTTCTGAAATATACCTGTGAATTAAAACCATGTTATCTTTTTAATAATATTGGGATTTTAATTCAAGTTATTGGTATCGTGTTACCTTTATTCTTTTGCTTTCAAGTTTGAAAGAACAAGTAGTCCTTTTCAGAAAAGCTTGGTTGTGGTTCAGTGAAAGGAGTGATGATAGCAGTAGACATTCCACACCACACCATCTAGGGCCAGAGGAGAGAGAAAAGAGGGCTTGCAGTAATTCCACTTTTATTAAAACATATTGAAGAAAAACAGCATGCCAGTCTGTGGCAGGGGGAGGAGAAAATCAGCATGACAGTTGGATCCAACATCCGTCTCGCTATCTAGAAGCTTGTGCTTGTAAGCTTTTATGAATGTTTCATCTTTTTGCTCTCAGTGCTGTCATCCCTTTATTTCTTCCTTCCCACTTATCTTCTTCAACTCGATCCACTGTTCTTCAAATAGCTGTCCAGACACTACTGATCAACCCACTCCTTTAATCTCTCTCCCTTCATTTTGTTTTAACCCGCTCATCCTCCACCCACTCGGTCAAAGTCCTTCCGCCAACTCTATTTCCTCTCTTGTGGCCTTTCTATCAATTCCATGACAAATGTTTTGCTGTCTGGAGCCATCTTCTAAAACATTTTTTTTCTTTACCACCTGGTTTTAGGTGGAGTAAGTGTTACTAATTGGATACCAGGTGCAAATTTATTCTAACTGGCAACTACATCATTACTGAGGCTGGCTTTATTGTCTGGGCAATTTTACAACTATGCTTCTGGCCACACTAACCCCAATGACCTGGTCACTGTCTCCACAGCAACAAATGAAGGCAGTGTGATAATGCATGACAGAGGAGGTTTCACCTCAGGCTGACCTGATTACTGGGCCTGGGGCAGACACCATCAGCCTGTCACAAATAACGGACATGTTCAATTCCTCTGTTCATGCTATTTAGTTATCTTCCAGTATTCATTGCCTGCTTATGGTATGCGGCCCCCCAATTTTTCTAAGCCATCTGGCATTTCTAAAGGCATGCTATGAGGTCAAGAAGATATTATGCATAACTTTGTTGTGCTGGATTATCCAGCATCCTGGCACAAACTTGTAGTCATCTTCCCAGGACTCTTTGGAGGAGAAAGGCAATCTAGACAATCCAGACATTCCAGAGTCTTGTTGTGTTCTCTTCTACTCTCTAATTTAGAAGCAGCTGTTGGGCTCTGGAAGCCCTCCGCCACCAAAGCTGGGTGGGGAGGTGGGATTTGGTGCGAATATGGAGAACTAATGCCCACTGTCACACTTTCCCGGGCTGTGGCTCTGACTGTCATCAAAGCACTTGTAGAAGGTAGGGTTGACAGTAGATTACAGGACAGGGAATAATAACTACAGGCCTCACCAGTGAAAACAGAAGTCACCTAATTGACTCTTCATATTTGTTCCAGAAACAACTATAATTGATTGATTAATTTATTTTACATTTTTATTTGTAATGTTTGGCTTTTAAACTACATTTTATGATCCTTGAACTTCTGTTGGTGCTGCTCACATGTATACCGAGTAATTACACCATCAGCAAAGTAAAGGGTCTTTCTAGCTGTTTGGTATGACGAGGGCACATGCTGCTATAGAGAAAAAAAGAATATTTGCGACCACGCGTTGTTTGATTAAAAAAAAAAGTCCTGTGATGACTGCATCATGTGTCATGAGATCCCATCTCTTGGAGGTTTCTCACCATGCCATGGCATCCTGCATGGCCATGAAAATAAAACTGTTTCTGGCGTGCCAGTGAAATTTTATAAATATGTGAGAAATTTGGAAAAAGATCTAACAAGTTGAAAATTAAATTAAACTCTATAATTAGCTGTAAAATGTGTCATGTAAAATCATGATGTGGTCCTGTATTTGGAGCAGCTTTGTGTCTTTAGGTGTGCTTAGCGGCGGAGGTTCTCACACTCTGGAGAACATGTTGAGACACGAAGTCCCTGAGGGAGCCCAGATGTGGTCCACTCTCTGCTCTGTACTAACCCCTAATTGCACTATTGGCTCCCTTATGGGATGTAATTACTAGGAAAATGTCTGCGTTTCAAACTGGTGGATGCCAGTTAATTTATTTTCCTTATCCTTGTGCCCAACGCACATGCACTTTGACAAAAACATGCCTTCAGATGTGCTATGACAGTAAAACAAGCACTACATAATAAGCGGTATAGAATGTGTTACTCACACATTTCCCAGTGTTTTGTCAGAGATGATTTTGCTACACTTGGCCCAGACCACTAAATTCTCTTATATGCTGCATGTGTTTTTGTCATATACTGTGATTGGGCTATCGGTCTATACTGGAATTAAATCTATTTTTAGAATCTTGTGAATATATGGGACACAGTCCTCTTCCTGCTGAGCAGTAAACTTTTCAGCTGGATTTCCCACATATACTGTATGAGAAGGGCCATCCTGGGGGTCCTGACTTGTGCTCCCATGAAAGTGCTGTTTCAACAGCTTGTTTTAATTCCCCTGTTTCCTGGAGTACAAACAGGGCAGAGGAAGCACTAAAGCCCCTCACAGTACAATAAGAGCAGCCTCAGGGGCACACGAAGGAAGAGGGTCAACAGAATCACAGTGGGGCTTGAAGCATGGGGGTAAGGGGGTTGCAAATAAGGGCATGGAAGCCTACCCCCTCATGTAGGGAATTTCTGTCCTTTACATGAGATCTGTATATATATATATATATATATATATATATATATATATATATATATATATATATATATATATATATATATATATATATATATTTTTTTTTTTTTAAATATGGCAAAAT
>VUQG01004733.1:13939-93533 GCA_015106755.1 Etia nguti
CAACACTCGCACACACACACACACACACACACACACACACACACACACACACACACACACACACACACACACACACGCACACACACATGCAAACACACACATGGAAACACACACGCACACAGTGATGAGTGCAAAGAGGGAGAGGTCCATAAACAAGGCCTTTTTGATCCAGCCGCAGCCCAACAGCCTGCCAAGTTGCCTTTGTCTTAGAGAGGACACCACAGCCGTCACACAGACTGCTGTCTACCCACTGCTCTTAGCTGTGGTAAGGGGCATCATTCACATGCTGCTGTGCCAGAACCAGGAATGGAGAGAAAGAGAGACACACACACAGAGCAGAAGAAAGACAAAGCCCAAAGACAAATAGAGAAATAAAGTACGGAAAACAGTGTCTATGTCCACTGATTTATTGCACAACCAGATGTAAATGTCTGCATTTCAGCTGTTTTCATCACCCAGTGTTCTCAAACAGCTGCAGGCTGTTGTGCAACATTAAGGTGATTAGGTGGCAGTGATTTTTCAGAGCTGTTGCACATGGTCTTCATCACTCATATGTCAATACAGTCCACTGATGTGGGGGAGCCATTGGGGGATTCAGATTGCAAGCCCTTGCAAAATATAAAAATGGAAAAGCCAAATCCAGTAAATTTGATATTGGGAATAAGTGGAACCAGAATACTTGAGCTATTGTTTCTTTGTACAGAATACATTTTTTTAAAAATGGAACCCATTCTTGTAATAAGACCCAAATGTTAAAGAAAAAACACCCACTCTTCGAATGTATAGAGTAGACTGTGTTTCCTATCACTTGTGAATGTGTTGCTCATTTTATGTATTCTAAAGGTCCATCTTGAAGAAAGAATTGCAAATTACCTTAGGCTAGAGTAGTAAATGCTGTGGTATGTGGCATTGTCCCTGTATAAAGAAAAAACAAAAAACAGTTCTCATTAATTAAATATTTTGTGACACAATAGGACTAACCTTTTGATATTTCTCTCTGTTTTCTTTACAACAAAAAATGGGTGAAATATCACTTTTTGAAGCTATTTTTGTGAATTTTGTGAACTCCGAGTCCAACCTGGCTAGGGAACACACCTCACCTACCTGATCCTCAGGCATTCATACAATGAATCTGGCCTGCTTCTTCAGTTTCATGGAGCATTTCCCCCTTATTATCCCCCCTTGAAGAAGCAGTGAATTGGTAGAGCTGTACTTATCGTAATTAATCATTTTGTAGTGTTGGTCTTCTAATTTGGGTTTTGTGTGTGTTAGATCATCCTGTTCCTCTTTAGACAAGAGGAAACTCTAAACTGAGCCTTGGATCAGGTGTAACCACCATGCCCATTTCCCACAGTTGAGGCCTAGGCTGCAACAGCCAGATATCTGACACTAATCACCCATTAAAAGTATAATGCAGTTCTACGCCAGACTGAACAGAGCGACACTGGCAGCTGCAGCTACTACATCCAACTAATTCTAGAGCATAGCAAAGGCTTGTCAAGTAGACTGGACAATTTTGTTGTTTTTTTCTTATTAAAAACCTGTAGTGGAAATTTGCTAAATAAGAATTTGAGTGAGTCAGACTGTAAGCACTAAAGACTATATGAAAAGAGAAAACAGAGGTGGTTGTGAGATTATTAGTGGAATAGAATAATTGGAATTCAAAGTACAAGTTAAAAGACCAGAATAAGGATATCATTTGCTCTTTGCCATAGCATCAATTTTCTTCTCAAATGTTGACTTCGGTCCCTCTGTGGACTCATCTTCTTGCCTTTGGTGACCGTCTAGAGGCCTGACGTTATGCTGGTTTTTGCTTTGGTCACAGATTGGGATTGGGTTTAATAGCAAGGTAAAGAAAGTGCCTTTCCATGGGCGTCTGCAAGAGGGGATCAACATTTAGATAGGGGTTTCAAGACAGTTATAACACAGCACCTGTTAGGGCTCAGCTCAGGCCCAGGATTCTGTACGACCCTGCCTGTGCAGCTGTGGGTCCAATCTGAACCTCAGCCAGGAATGCAGACCAGGACCGGCTCTGTCTCCTCCCACTGGCTTCTGATCTGACACCACACATAACAATGAAGCTCCTCTGTGAGTGCTTTGACCTCAGCAGGTCTGTAATCTAATGATATGGAATATGTTTGTGGTGATCTAGTAGGCCCTGGAATGTAACTTGCACAAGAAGGCTTGGTTTTAAAACTTTCTTATGGAGTTGCAGTATGAGGCAGCACAATTGTGTAACAGGCACAATTTGTGTCAAAACATTCTGATGTTACAAGCCTTTTTTTTCCTTTGGTATTTTCACACTGGAAATAAAGAGGAAGACTATGGGGGAAAATGAGGATTAAAAAAAAGCATATTAGAACTCTGACCAGGCCTCTGGGGACTACATGTTTTGGACAGTTTAAATTACTATTGTAAATATCTCAAGTTAAACATACACTGAAAACATGCTGGTGAATTTTTTCCCACTCTTTTGAATGGAAAAATCTGTGCCCCCCAGCACCTCTCTCTCGGAATTCTGGTCTCTTGAGATAGGCAATATTAAAGAGGCTAATGTGACTAGAGGGCTCTGGGCTGTCCTTCTAGGGCTGCCTGCTTTGAATGTCCATTTATAACCAGATTGGTCCAAATAAGCAGAGGAAGCAAGAGCTGCACTTTCCCACAGTACTGCAAGGGGACAACATGACTACTCCTTTATAGTTCATGACTGCATGGAAACTGCACTCCCACTAAGAGCTCAGAATGGGTGGACTGGTGGACCGTAGCAGCCCAGATAACACAGCTTGACCAACACAGAATCTGATTTGCTAACTTGAAACCAACCATGCACACTGATAGCAACAGTGCTGGACAGAATCATGCGAAGAGCCATTGCTTCAAGCATAACATTAGATTTCCATTAGATTTCCACAAAAATACTGGAGGTTTTTTTTAGTGCTATGCAAAAGAAATAAAAAAATAAAAAAATACAATTTTACAACATTTCTATGTATCGCGTGGTTTCAGGTATGCAGATGACTGTTTTAAATGTGTTTTGTAATTAGCGTGAGTACATATAGAATATATTTTTTAACATTTACACTGAGTTCAGTCACTTTTTAAATTTAGTTATATACTGACGATTATACCCAGCTGCACTTTAAAATCACGATAGCTTTCTGGTCCAGGTAACAAAATCTACTCACCACCTGCCACGACCCAATTGTGCCCAGATTTGCTCTCTAAGACAAAGCCTGGGTGACCTCCACATCAGTACATCTTATGTTCCCTTACTCAACATGACTCCACTGGGATGCCTCATCTGCATGCCTGTGTCTTTGAACCCCCTTTTGTGCTTTTTCTGCAGCAGGTCCATTTTGTGGGTATCTGATTTCTTATGCTACAGCTTGAGACCTGTGGCTGGACTGTGACATTTTCGTTCTGGTTTTTAAAACTTCTGTAGCCATACACTCTGGAGGTTGTGACCTCTGTATGTGTGTGAGTGACAGGAAGGAACAGAGTCTTTTAAAAGGATTTACTGTGAATTAGCACGCTGATTTGATGCTCTTTTTCATTGTGCTCTGTTCTGACGAGGACAGACTGGCCTGGCCCCTTTACAGATGGGCAGATTGCATTTCACCGACTTTTTAAAAGCCATGCGCTCAACTGATATTTTTTGGCAATGTCACTGGTCAGCTGTCACACCTGTCAACTTCATTTTTTTTGAAGGAACATTTTAGGAATATGGAGATTCAAAAACTTGCATCATTTTTTCCAAATTTATCTTCTGTGTTTACCGACACATGGTACACTAACTTCACAGACATCAGTCATTCACAAGGACAGATTGTCTGGTCACATTTGATATCCCAAACATACAAAAGACAGTGAAAAGCTGCACCAAAGCAACCTTTCTTGTGCTTTCAAATTTTCACCAAGCTCAGACTGAACAAAGGAGCACAATGGTTGCTCAATGGTGAAGTGAGCCAGTGCTCTCTAATCAGTTTGGAGGGCAGCTGTCTAGCAAAGACTTGACAGTTACCATCCAGCTGGCTCAGACTCTGGGAACCAGTGAGAAAGGCTAAGATGCACTTTACACCATTATAAGCATACGTGGTCTCTGTCTGAGTTGTTTTATTTATTTATTTATTTTAACTTTCTTACTCTTCTCACTATCTCCTTCTCATTTCCCTCCAACACACAAAAAAGTAGCAAGATCACACTAACGTTTTTGACTTTTACCCCCTGGTTAAACTATAATCTGTGGTTTTGTTCCAGGCCTTCTTCCAGTATTTACAGCGTCATGTGGTTCAAGTTTCCCACATTATAGGGAACTGCATGTGGTGTGGGCTGCATGTGCAGTTTCCTGCAGATTAACTTTGTATGCCTCCCTCGTTACTGTGACAGACTGAATCAGGCTAATGTAAATAAGCATTCCTAACTTTCAACAAACCTATGGCCCCCTGAAAACCAAAAGCCCCTCTTGGTTGAAAGTGAGAGAATTCCACCAGGAGATCTAAACTTCCCTCTCTCCCAGATCTCAGGCTTGCCTTCCCACAGACGCCCCAGGCTCAATGACTTTGACTTCCCACATTTAAGAGTGACTAAAAAAAGCATCTTCAAATTGCAACCATAAGCTGTGTCTCTTTCCCTCCTCCCACACACATGTTCTTACAATCTTGATGAGGGTCTTAAACACAAGGGAAATTCTGATCTCCAGTGAAAAGTGTATTTCCTATATCACCTATCATTTTCTTCATTCACAACACAGCAATCACTACTGTTGATCTGTGCGATGCATACTGAAGTGGATCTTCACTTCCTAAGAGAAAACAAAGAGGTGAAGAAGAAAGAAAATGTGAGCTTAGACAGGACGCCTTCTGTCTTACTTCACCAAGATGGCAGTGGTCTGTTTCTCAAGAATCTAAGAGTTTGACTCCATAATGAATTCACTTCATGTCATTATTTACCGGGTGCCAAGAACTTGACAAACCGTGTCACACAGCATAAGAAAAGAAAAAGAAACTGAACTTTGTATATGTAGCTTGTTAAAGAGATTGAATATATATTTTTCAAAGTTTAGCAGTCATTCTGTAAGCAATTAATCTTACTGTGAAAATTGTCTAACTCTTTGTAAATGTATCTACTCTGCAAGCTTTATCTTGCTCTGTGAGTTTTTCTTAAGCATGATAGTGTAGTTTGGAACTTGATCTCTGTGAGATTGTCTGACAGTTTCTCCTTCACACTCATCCCTTCAGAGATAGAGGGGGAATAGAGTGTTGTAGGTGTGTTATTGTTGCACTTTCAGCAAAACTATGCAGGCTCATTCATGGGGCCTGTATGATAAAGCTGGCATAAAATAGATTATACCACAACCAAAGTCTTATCGTGCATACCATGGAGTAGGCCCACATCAGGGTTCATGAAAGCATCCACAAACTTTCATAGTTATCACCAGCAGAAAGTACAGAGCTGAGGTTGGAGATTTCATGGTCAACAGCAAGGGCAATGTGCACCTGGAGAGGTTGCAGTAACAGATTCAGCGTGGAATGCATAAGCACATTTAGTCATATACTGCACTAAAGGACATATTCAAGAAGTTTCCTTGAACAGTTTTTCTTTTTACCTCTACTTTACAACTGCTTAAGACTTCTATTCTTCTACAATTTAGAGAGAAACATTGAGCTTTTTATTTAGCTATATTTACCTGACAGCTTTCAATTCTACAATAGAAGAAATGATGATGTATTGAAATTAGCTACACCATGACAAGCTGCAACAATGTGTTAGCCTGCGACAGGCCGGTGACCTGTTCAGCATGTACCCGCCTCTTGCCCTATGACAGCTGGGATAGCACCCCCACACCCACCCCCACCCCAGCCCTCCCATCCCTCTCACCCTCACCCTGAATTAGATAAGAGAAAGAACATGGAGTGATAGATTGATATTAATAAGAGATAAATATAGATAAATTACATTTTTCCAAAATTGATGTTATGTTGTTATTGTTGTTATGTTATGTACTGAATGTGAATTTGTAGAACTATTAGATGTAAAATTCATCTAAGAGCACATTTTCTCAATTGCTATCAGATGTTGAATCCCAGCATTGCTTAATACGTTATCTGGCTCTGTTGTTTATAGATTTTTTTCCCCCCCTTGAAATAAGATAAAAAGAAGTTATCAGTGACTTTGTTGTGGGTGAAAAAGTAGGCACTTTGATGGATGTTTAAATTTACTAGTACCATTGAAAGTCTGTGAGAGCTTAGTTTGTGGTCAGAGCAAAACTGTCACCAGTCAAGCATTATGTCACACATCACTGCTGCTGAAAGACCGTTTCATCTCACAGACTGCTTTTAAAAACATACAACTCTATGAGGGTCTTAGCCAAACAGAAATATTTAATAAAGTCTGTCATGGTCCATGATTCACAATCCAAATGGCCCTTAGTGACCCTTTTATCTTACCCCCTCAAGTCATACATTGACACACACTGTAAAATAATGACAAATCAATGAGAGCTAGAGAACTAATTAGGTGTAAATGTTCCCAGTCTTTTCCACATCTTGATCGCTTAATGAACATCATTATTGCCAGTCAGTCTGGGGAAAGCAAATAAATATGTTGATAAATTCTATATGAACTCGCTGAAAGAATATTAGTGTATTCTATATGGCTGCCATTATAAAACTTGTAGGATAACAAAGCTATCGTCGCCGAAGTGTAGGGGAACATACAATTACAGACAAATCAGAAATGATAGATCGATTGAGTCTGTACTCTTCCTAGCCCTCATATTGCCAAACTTGCATTTGTATACTAATTTTTGGGTCACTCCCACAGACAAAGAAAAAGAAAATATGAACAGAAATTTGGGTAATAACCTCAGAGTCTTGGCCCTTTTTAGAAGACATGTGAGAGAAAAACTTCCCCAGGGTCTCTCCCATGCCATTATCCCATTTCCCCTCTCCCCTTGCTGAATAGGACAATAACTGTAAATGGCAGCTACATCAAGCGTGCACCAGTACAGAAGTTCAATCTGTTACAGTGAAAGGGTTAGTCAGACCCACTTTTTGCAATAGGTCACAGATATGGATGTTTAGTCATGGCCACAATGATGGTTTGGTGTAAGGTTTTCAAATCCTGACGCAATGAATATTCAGAGTACAGTCACACACTCAGGCATGCAGACAAGCTCACACCCCTCCTCCTCAATTCCCTGACATAAAGGCCAAAAACAACTATACACGTCCTCTCTAGGGTTTCATTAGATGGAAAAACATAAAAGATAAATAAATGAACTAACCCCAAAATTGTTGTGCTTGCGTGGGAGACTTCAAAATGCTCCAAAATAGTGTTCCGTAAGGCCAGAAGAATGAGGGTCTGCAACTTTTCACCATACATGGGCTTGTTCTCAGTTCTCAATTCTCTGTTGAAACCATCCACCACAGTCACCGCGGTGACCAGGCTCCTGCCACAGACTGCTGGGGATTGTGCACGTTTTTTGTGTTGTTTTTTTTTGCGCGCTTTTGTTCTGAAGTTCTCTTTTGTGTTTAAAAACACTTCGCACACATACAGCCACATTTGAGCGCATGTGTAAGCTTTCTTTGACTCTCTTGAATAGCATGATTGTCACTGTGTCTGTTCCTGGGGTTCTACTGACTGAAGTGGCTCATGATAGACTAGCTGTGATGAGGAATTGCCATGTTTCTTAAAACACATCTTGTAGGACTGATAGATGGACGGACAGAGAGACAGATAGATAGATAGATACACACACACACACACAAGGAAAAGGGAAGCAGTGATATGAAAAGACAAACAGCAGCAGGTTGCACATGCATCAGTTTCTTGATAACAGGAGTAAATGTTTAAGGAGTAACTTGAGGAGTCATTTATGGGAGGCTGAGAGACTCCCACAAGTCAGACCTTTTAGACACTAGAATGACTCACACAAACACACATACACACGCACACATAGACCCACACACAATGATCAAGTTCAGACACAGCTGTTTTCATCACCTCAGACTTGCTGTGGTGTCATTGTACCTCCTGTATAATCCACTTTGTTTCTGTCTGTTTGAATTTATGTCCATGCAATGCATGTATTTCTTTGCATGTGCATACATGACTATACATGCAGCTCAGTGCTTTTGCAATCACCATCAACCCTCTTTGAAAGCTGTGTTTATCCCTCAATAAGCAACAGATGAATCCAAGTGACACAAAAATATATAGTGCCAAAGCCAGCTAAAACACTCGTCCTGCTCAAGAGAATCAGTAGTGATAATCCTGTATTCAGGGACCTTCTGACCTCCAGACTTTTAGTAGTGTTGGCACGTAGCAGTAACTGTCAGCCCAGCATCTATGGGAGATCTGTGTTTAATTTGCAAAAGCCAGCCTTGCCAGAGCACAGAGAGAGAGAATGAAGGAGAATGGAGGAGACAGAAGGAGCTGGGGAAATAAAGCCAGTACTTTTGTCTGTGTATTTAAATGTTGAGAGAACATTTCTGAATGTGTTTTTGAACACTGAAAAGGGTGAGTTGGGAAATCTCTGCAATATGCGCATGAGATGCATAGAGGAACTTTGAGACTTTTAGTGGTTGTGGTGTTAAAAAGAAATGTGCAAGTGGCTGTTTCAGTATGTGTGAAAGAAAAACGAGGAGTTACTGCAAAACTGCATAATTAATAGTCTGCGTTTGTCTGCCGACTACATTGGCACAGGTCTGTGCCCACAAGCCTGGGAGAATCCTTTACTATCCAAGATTACCCAATTGCAAGCACAACCTATTACAAACAGACATCGTACCAATCATCAGGAGCTGCTTGTAGCAAAACCATGCATAGACAGAACAACTTACCCTCACGGAAGGTTTTTATGTTGAAATTATTGTTTTACTCTCAGTTCCTTGGATTGTGTGTACAGACTTGTGCAAGTGGGTGTGTAGAACTGGAAACTGTGGATGAAACTGACAGATAACGGTGATTTCTGTCAAGTTTTTCTGGTTCTGCTCAGTCACTGGGACTGTCAAGCTGAGGCATGCCCTTTTCCTTCCACCCTGGGAACCAAAACACTGAAGCTCGCTTGCCTAAGTGCCTGGCTGCTCTTACTGGGAGCTGTTCCCATCCTACTCATCTGTTTATTATTTTCCTGTGAGGGCTTGTGTTGTAAGAGGAGCAAGAAAGGGGGAGGTGGGGATCAAGTTGGAGGGAATATTCACTCATGTTTCATTGAGGTTACCTCTAGAGATCGAGATGACCGCATTTTTAACATGAACAAGCCATAAAAATATCAGGAACCTGGGAAACATGTTCTGTCCAAAAGATTTGGTTAACAACTGATCGTGTAATAGTAAGCATTTCTTTTACTAGGTTTGGATTTAATGGAAAGTGGTTTTGTGAGGTAGTCCACTAGCTGGCTATGAACAAGAAAAGGAGAACCCTAACCTCAAGAACCAAGACAATGAAAACATACAAGAATGTCCCTGTTTGTACTATGTCCTCCTCCCACATTTCCAAGTTTTGGCTGCAAGTTTCAACACCTAGTATTTCTACATGACTGATGAACATTGCTCATTCGTCACAGTTGAGGTTATATGGACAGTTAGGTTACGTGAGCAAAACCCACAACAGCCAGACAGTCGCAAACACAGATGCATTTGTGTATTTGTATGATCAGTGTAAGTAGAATTGAGTTGCTAGCTGTGCAGTGAGCTGTTTCCACTCCTGCCCCGAGGGCTTCTGGATGGAGTTTCACCATCAGCTGTGGGTTTTGTGTGCTGCAGCGAGTGGGCACTGGGTACATCAAACCTTTGACCTCCCCCCAGCCTCAGGAGAAGAGGGCTTTTTCCTGAGAAAGGGAAGACCCTCTTTCTGGTCCCACACTGTCCACTCAAAGTCACATTCCAAGGGATGCTTTTCCCACCATGAACCAAACACATTACTCTGTTCGTTTTTGAAAAAATGCCAAGGGAGTGGGCGATCACTTGAGTGGGGTCCTGCCCAGTACTCATGGCAGACTTGACCTTTGGCAAATACCACAGTTAGGCCATTCTCCATAGGTCAGGGAAAATATGGAGAGGGCCGTGATCTAGGTGAAAGGTCTGGTCCTTCAAATTTGATATAGAAACATTTAATTTTGATCTGATTGAAGACATTTGAGTCTTCTGGGATTTTCATGACCAAATTCCTGTACAGGACCTAAGCACAAATGAATACTAACAATAGAGATCCACAGTGCTGTGAAAAGTATTTGTGCCCTCCCAGATTTTTTTTAACAAACATTTGTCACATTTTTCATATTTCTCACACTCACATGTTTCAGATGATCAAACAAATTTAAATATTAGACAAAGATAAACCAAGTAAATGCAAAATGCAGTTTTTGAAATATGATTTCCTTTATTAAAGCCTAATAATTTGTTGTGGCACCTTTGGCAGGAAGAACTGTAATCAAGCATTTGCAGTAACTGCCAATGAGTCTTTCACATCTCTGTGGAGGAATTCTGGCTCACTCTTCTTTGCAGAACTGTTTTAATTCAGCCACATTGGTGGGGTTTCGAGGATAAACAGCCTGTTTAAGGTCGTGCCAAATAATCTCAGTCAGATTCAATCCAGACTAAGCCAATCAAACTTTCATTTTGTTTCGAGATTTTTTTTTTTATGTGTCTCTGATCATTGTCCTGCTACATAACCCAAGCGTGCTTGAGATTTGCTGCACAAACTGATGGCTGGTCATTCTTCAGGATTTTCTGGTAGAGAGCAGAATTCCTGGCTCATCAGTTACAACAAGTCATCCAGGTCCTGAAGCAGCAAAGGAGCCCCTGACCAGATCACACTAACACTAACACCATTTGACTGTTAGTATAAGTTATTTTTATGAAATGCTGTGTTAGTTTTACATCAGATGTAATCGGTGCAGGCCTTTCAAAAAGTTCAACTTTTTTCTCATTAGTCCTCAGAATATTTTCCCGAAATTTGTAGGGCTCTTCAAGGTGTTTGGTAGACTGGCGACGCCTGAGAACGTTCCCCACTGTTCCAAGTTTGAGCTGTTTTTACTTTTTTTTTCTTACATGGCCATGTAGGCAGTGTTGGGTCTACCATAATCACGTTACCATAATCACGTTACATTTGTCAGTATTGCAGCAATGTAACTCATTACTGTACTAAATTCAGTAATAACATTACAGTTACAATTATGCCATCACTTATGTTACAAGTTCTCCAGTTACCCGCTTCTGTGCTCTTGTGCTACATTCAGCTGTTTTCAGCTTCAGCTCTTTGCAAGCATCTGTACAGACAGCATGCTAATTCAAAGCTAGCCAAGAACCGAGAATGATGATAAATCTGAGTGCACTGCCAACCTCAGCGCAGCAGCCAGACCCTGAACTTCAACAGGTAACAAAAGCAATGATGAGCAGTCAGGCTGCAGCCTCCATTTCTAGCTGTGCATGTTTCTAGAGTGGAATCCGTTTGGCTAGTTTTGTGCTCACATGTAAATACTAAAAGAAAGATCCTATGTGTGTCCTTATTAGCACAGGGGTTTGCCTTGGGGTGTGGGACTGTCGCCTCAGGCTTATATTATTAACTGGTAATTATGAGGCAGTGTGTTTCAGGTCATTTTATGAAGTAATGAGAAAGTAATGTAACTAGTAGTGCAATGAAATACTAGTAACATAGTGTATTACTTTTAAGAAACGTTATGAGTGATCTGTGTTACATTTCTTTTTCTTTTTCCCCATATAAATCAAATCATAATTTAAACAATTACATTTTGTATTTACTTGGGTTATTCAGAAGAAACAGAAATACTCCACACAGCTTTCTCAAGTTAGTTTTAACTCAGGCACTAAATATATACAGTATACAAAATATAAACAAATGTAAAGGATATAGGGAAAGTTATTCAAATTTAGTAATTTATTTATACCTGTCCAAGATACAGGACATGTTATATGCTGCTATTATGTTCCAGTAACAAATATAGCTGTGCAGGATGAATGATTAGTCTTTGAATAGCACTATTGTAGCATACAGAAGGGTTTAGAAAGTTAACATAGCCAACATTTAGCCAATGCCAACTATCTCCCATGCAATTTAGTGAATTTCAAGTATTTACTAGCATGGAGGTCTCTTTACCCTTGGCTTAGCTCTCATAAGCAGCTGTCTAGCTATACATCCATTTTTAACAGCTTACCCAGTTCAGGGGATCCTTTTACACCCACACCTATGAGCAATTTAGAATCATTAATTAAGAAGACATGTAGGTTCTAACCCAGAACTTTCTTAAGGCCACTATACTAACATCTCCACCACAGTACTGCCCATCTATCTAATTTATTCATCCAACTAATATTGCTGCACTATTAAGTTTGCAAAGTTAGATAACGAACATTGAACTAAGCTGAGCTTCACAGCAGTGTCTGTTCTGTAATAAATAAGTTATTACATCCAATTGAGCTAACCTCTTTGTTCCCTACCCTCACCTAATTTAGTCCATGATAAATATCATACTTAAGTGGAATTTATAGTTATAGCAGGGAGAGTGCATTCGCAGTCCAGCTACCTGCAGAGAGCTGCGCTCCCTTTTTTTTTTTTCGTTTTTTTGCAGTTTTGCCATTCTTAGTGAACTCCGTTGTTGCTCCATTACCTATTACAGCCCAGCATTATACAGTCACGATTATGAAAATACCCATATCAACTGTGAAAGAAATGTTTTAAGTTTAGTCTGGCACAAAGCTGAGATGTATTTTTTTTTACCTGTGATATTTAAAATTAACATATGTTCTATTTTCCATTATCAAAAGATTTTTTTCACAACACATCAACATTATCAACATTATGACCAGGTCCCTCTGCCTGAAGGCTTGAAGTTTGCAGAGAGAGCAGTTGCAGTCGCAGATATTTTACTTTGAAATACGAAGGCCTTCACAATAACCAAAGATTTTAAATATTTAATATTGAAAACTGTGAGCTATTTATTCCTGAAAGTGACATTTGAAATTCTAAATTGCAAGTAAAATTAAAAAAGCGCTGGCTTTATACGTACTAATTAATGTGGTACACACATTTTAGATTTCAGTGATACTGCTTTAAATTTTGTGTAAATTTGTAATTTTCCTTGTCAAGAGCATTTCTGAGGAGCAGGTTCTGTTAAAGGCATTTTGTTCTGATTCTTGCTCGTGTAGCTACGTTTACCTGCACTATAAGCTTGAACAAGAGTACTTCTCCCTCAGGGGCGCCCTTTACAGTGCAACACTTCCCCCCAGCAACCGCAACCAGGCTTTTCACACACAAGCGAAGTTAATGTGTGTGAGGTCTCTCTGTTAGTGCCCCAGGGAGATACACACCATCTAGTAGATTAGATAGAAGGAAGATTAAAGCAAGAAAACAAATCAGAGAGAAGAAGAGAGCTGTGGTGTGATTTTCTTTTCTCGGAGTTAGGAGGAGAAATAATTTAAAATCCAAAAATGAGGAATCAGAGGAAGCAGAAGAAAGTCATTGAAAGTATCTGTTAATAACAGACACACTGAGAGAGAGACAGAAATGGAGGGTGAGAGGGAGTTCGGCCAAATGACAGAGGCGTGTTTGTATTCTGATTAGACTGAGCCGAATGGAGGCGGCTACACCAGTGGAGATATCAACAAAGACATCTCTTCACTCGGCACAAAGCTATGAACATCTTTTCACGGTCAATCGGAGGAGGCATTCTTTTGTTTTGATAAAATAAATAAATAAATCAAATCGGGGGTTGAGGGGAGGTGTAGGGTGAGGAGAATCAGTCTTGCTGGAGCCATAAATGCCACACAAAGATGACTGTTCATCTGATCTTGAATGAAGGAGATGATCACATGCCTATTGGTTCTGCAGTCTGTGAGCATGTTCCATATGCTTAAGTGAGGGACATTTTAAAACTATGTTATAATTAGGTTCTTATGAACTTGGATTTTGAATGTCTATTCACTCTCACCATTGCTGCCAAAATGTGATGCACTCAAGCTGAATAAACAATGATCTGGGCTCTTTGGGTTAAGACAGGCTTCCTGGCATGGGTGTGCCTGCACCCTTTTAGGTTTCTCATCTTTGGCGACAGTAAATAGATCATACCCATGGCAGGGCTGATCAGAGAGGCTGGGATACAGCCAGGGTTGCCAGGCAAGGGAAAACTTCAATACCGATAGATTCTCTGATGAGGTAACTGTGTATCACACAGAGACTAAGGACTAAGGACTATCTGTGTAGTCCTCTTTCCATCTGACTCATCCATGCATGCACATGAACATCCACTAAACTCTGGCTGCCAGAGGCATAAGGGAAAAAACAACCATCCTCGAGAAACAAATTAAAAGCATCCAATGGTTGGAAATAGTCCCTTCTCTGTGTTGGTTGAACCAGAAAGCAAAGCCTGTTGTTATTTTTCTGGAAATTAAAAATATAAATGCTTCACAGCATGAAATTCCCAGACACTAAATTACAACCAGTAGTAAGAGAAACAGGAAGATGCAGTGAGAGATTATAATTTAGAGAAAGAAACAGGAGTTGTCTCAAAAGTGTGAAAAGAGAGTTTTGTTAATCTAACTGTTCATACTGGTGATTGTGCTTTTGTTCATTTCTTTTTGGACTCATGCTTCTTGCCTTGTCTTGCCCTCTCAAACAGGAGTTTCTGGTTTTGAGTAAGATTTGTGCACTGACGCCAGTGGCTTTGCTGTCAGGCTTATCTTATGGAATATTACACCAGTCTGACCTCACTGTCCAAAAAAAAAAAAGCTGATCATGTTACCCCAGCTCAGATTACATCATCTTTAAGCCCAGCACAATCAACCACCATCCCCTTATTTAAGATGTATAATGCCTGTACACAGTTTGAACCCTCTAATCACAGGACGGCAGTCTGTCAAACTGGTAATTTTGAGAATATGAACAAAGCAGAACAATACGATTTGGTAGTAGGCAAACTGAGTCTTGGTCTGGAAATTCCTGACAGAGTGTTTATGTTCTGGAAGAGCTGTGGTGAAAGTGGACAACACTAATGTTGTAATGACTGTGACAATAGGAGTTCTGTGTCTGTAACACAATGTGTATGGTGAGGGCCAAGATTTTTTTTATTCTAAATAATCCTGAATGACCTTGAAAACAAGCCTCACCAAGTGTTCCATGCTGAGTCTGTAAGAGGTCATTGCACAGTGGAGCTATGGAGAAGGACAGTCGAAATGGGAGCCAGACAGTGTGGCTCAGATATAATGAACAGGAAAGAGAAAACAAATGTCAGAAATCAAGAAGTGACAGAAAACAAGGGAGATGGAGAAGAGGTTGTGTTTTTTGTTTCTCTCTGTGGATTGTGCTGCCCTAATGAACCCAGCTACCAAAAGTCAGCCGCAGGGCAACTAGGGCTTCTCCTGTTTTTATTATATGAAGACAGATAGTTCCCCTCAGACCTCACTTCAACTTTAAGGACAGTAATGTGCCCCATGTGGCTACATCTCCATTTACATGCAGCCTCGTTCCAGGTTTTCTCGGCCACTTAAACCCATTTCTCCCATAAGCATTAAACCTTTCAGAACTGTTGCTTTAACTTAAATTTTGTCTAATGTCTTCTGCACACTATTAAAGCAATTTCTGACTCTTTTGAACAAATTGCAAATTCTTGGTTGATATGATGATGTTCAATTGTTTCCTGTACACCACACAGGCCATATTGTTCAAAATGAAATAAATTTATAAAGCTGCAAGAGACTTACAACAATATTGAGGAGGAGGAGCTTGCTCAGATAAACTTTTATGAGGACAGCAGCCTCCTGTGAAAAAGGAAGACGAGTAAGGATGCGTACTAGTGTAGCAAGGAGAAGGCAACAGAGCACAGAAAGATGCAGAAGAGTACAAAGTATAGTTGTGGCATACATAGTTATTCTCTCAATTATACATTTCTGTTCCTATAGAAATTAATGCAGCCATTTTGATTATTTTTCTGTATTATTATTCACAGATAGTCAAAATGTATTTTAAATAGAAATTGGAGTAAAAATAGAAGTTGGATAATCCTAGCTGACCTGGGATCAAACTGAAGCACCCTGTCTAGACGTCAGCATCACTTTGAGTAGCATCCCACGACTCTCTCTCTTTCCCTTTCTCTTTTCCATTTTGCACTTCCCTTCTCTTCCTGTCTGCCTCCCATTTTCACAGCTTGGTTCTCACAAATTTCTGCCCTCTGCATCTATCTTTTCTTTTTGATCTCTGACTCTCTGTTTTCTTATTACTGTCGGTTTAAGGCTTAGGTGTGGTTATTTGGTGGTGAAGATGACAGTGAAAGCTGGATGTGGTAAAATGCCCATGCAGACAGATTGAAAAGAATGTATCCCACCAACATGCCAAAGATAACTACTGAGGTTCTCCTTCTTTCATTTAGCTGTTTGTACTCATATATTTTCTGTCCGAAAATGCAAGTGGTTGATTACTAAGTACACATCAAGGTTGCGTAAGGGCAGAGCCAGAGTATGTTTACAGGCTCAGAAATTGTGACAGGGTTACAATTAAGGGAAGACCTAACCACATCGCATTACCCTCATTATATTGCAATGACATTCTCAATTGTGAAACAAAGGTACAAAACAATGGTTTGATAAGACCTCTTGTTTAATGAGACTTTGCTTTAACTCCTGTGTTCATTCAGTTAGTAAATAGGTCTTCCATTCAGGTCCAGGCACCCTAATTCTCATTTTCCCAAGTGCGACACACCCCACCCCCTGCCATTAGCCTTCAGTGTCCCACATTGGGTCTTGGCATCCCCCTGAACATTCAGAACATACAGACTCCTCCCCCAACCTCCTCAGATTCCCTATTCCCCTCCCCCTCCAACCCCTGTACACACACCCATTTGATTGTGATTGACAGTGTCTTTGTTCCATTGTGCGGAGCTGTCGCCTCTGATGAAGACACATACACAGAGCTGAGGCACTGCACTCATTGTACACTGTGCAGAAACTACAGGTCTGCAACCAGTTGCACTGTCCGTGCATTGAGACTAGGTGTGTGTAAACAGCTTTGTGCATGGAAGGTCATAGCAAAATGGGACAGGGCAGGGTGCGTAGGAAGAATGGCTAGACTGCTTTGGCCATACTGCAGGCCTCACCCACTGTGGACCAGGACCAGGGGGTCCAGGCCTGATAGGCTAAGAGGGCCAGCTGGAGAGGGAGGCTCAGGGCTGCGCAATGTGTCTGAGGTTGTCAATAGTTTTCACCCCTCCTCAGGGATGGGAACCAGGTCACATTCTCTCACACGGCACAAAGCCGGGTGTGTGTGTGAGAGGGTTGGGGGTTCAAGGGAGGGGTTTTGATGGGGAGCAGGCCATGACCTCTTTATATCCATCAACAGATCACTATCTTGGCCCATAGACATGGTCTTATAACACATTCACAAACACATTCGCATGCATGCAAACACATGCTAATTTTTGTGCATGTGCACAGACAGTCGCACTGACTGAAAATTTAAGTGTGTTCTCTAAAATTGGCCTTATATAGGACTTTTTGTTTTGTTTAGTTTTGACCTGTGTATGATCTCAAAAATGATTTTTGAACACATTCTGTTATTATATATATCTTTTTAAATCAGTATTTTCAAAATATTCACAGGGCTTGACCTTGATATGTTTATTACTAATAGATAAATTGTTACAAATATAGCTAGTGAAAAATAAGTGTAATGGCCAGTTTCTCAACCTAATTTAATTCAATATTGTCCTACTTGTCTGTCTCAAGTAGATACCAGTTCCTGGACAACCTCAGCTGCTTCTCAGCAGTAGGAAAACACAGGTGAAGTAAATTTCATTGCACCTGATGTCCCAGTAAACCGTACCGGTGAGCCAGAAAGCACAATGTCAGGACCCAAGAACTAGTTCAGGTAAATTGAGTATTTTGTCGAAAACTGTGCTTTTGTGTGGATAACACACTGTAAAAATCAGCATATGTCCTGTGTAATCCACAGGTTGGGAATCAGGGTAAAACAGTGAAATGCCGCCCCCCTATGGTGTCGACTGAGTCTGTCAGACACAGAGCTTTCAAAGTCAAAGTGGTCACTTTTTTGTTATTTGTGTTCTTAAAAAAAATCCATTCAGAGTAAATCAGAATTCACTTTATTTTTTCCATCAATTTGCTTTGTAAAAGTATCTGATCCAGCCCTTCGTAAAACTTGAAAAAAACAAAACAAACAAACATTCCGTTTATCAAAGATTAGAAATATGATTCAACAGCAGTTATGACCATGAGAACATTATATTAAGGTGAACATAAAATTAAGGGCACTGAACAACAAAAGGTGAAATATTTATATATATATATATATATATATATATATATATCATATATTCTGACTCTGTCTTATATGTCATTACTCTGGTGAGTAATGAAACAATACCTAGGTTGCAACTTATGGCAGTGGTCTCCAACCCCCGGGCCACGGACCGGTACCGCTTCGTGAGTCATTTGGTACCGGCCTGCGAGAGTTGAGGCTCGGGTGTGAAATTTATGGTTTTCAGGGTTTTTATCGTTAACTCGGTTTCCCTGGGTCTTTTCCCGTGTTGTAGCTGTGTGTCTTTTGAAAGAAATGTTTACGTGTTACCATAGCGACCAGATAGCATTAAGGGGCAGAGAGGAGGATGTTACTCTCAATGTTGTTGGCGCATTTCAGGAGGACGCTGCTAATAAAGTTACACAATTACACACTGAATTCGAGTTTATTATTACATTTACAAAATTCCATAGTTTTTGTCTTGGTCGTATCATTTTATTTTGTTGTATTTATCCACGACACCTTAAAGGCTGGTCGTGAAAATATTGTCTGGCATTAAACCAGTCCGTGGCGCAAAAAAGGTTGGGGACCGCTGACTTATGGTATTGTGATTGTTATATTTTTTATAATTTTATAGTTTCTCTCATTATCTTAATTTATTCCTTGTGCTTTGACATCTGTCCATGTGTTTCAATCTTAAATTCCATCTTTACGCTTTCATTTAACAACATATATATCCAACAACTCACAATGCAGCTGTTCAGTTCCTCCCATACTACCCAGACTCAGACATGAGTTCCTCATCATATTATATATACAATAATCCAATGTGTGTGTTGTTTGTACGTCTGTGTTGTGGTGTATGCATGTTTCTGTGTCAGTACATGAGGTCACCCTATATATAACATCTCTGTGACAAACTTGTGCAGCTGTGCATGTTGTCTTGAGAAGCTTATTGTGGCTCTGTCTTTAAACTAAAAGGTGCCTCCTGTCTCCTGGTTACTTTTTCTAGTCTACCTGCTGCTCAGGAAACCTCTGTTCAACAAACTGGGAGGTTAAAGTTAAGTGACAGAATTACACACTCCATCTTCAGTTAGGTGAGATGGTGCGTCTACGCAGGCAGCTACACGTCAAGCACTTGAGGATGCTCATGGTGATGTGCATGAGAGGGCCGAAATTGAAGAGTAGATTGTAGAATGTGTTTACAGACAGGCCTCCAGTCTCATCGGCATATTTCAGGGCCACAATGGGTGTGTAGAGGCTGTTGGTCAGATTCCTGAAGCGAGGGTTGTTTGACTCAATAACCTTTTTAGTGCACTGGAAAAGACAAGGAGCAACAGAAAATTTTTACCGATTTCATGGCTGCATGCAGCACTTCAACACAAATTCCTCATCGAGGTTCAGTGTAAAGGTTATAAACCAATTCTTTTACCTTAGCTATGTCATCTGGTGTTTGGCCCATGGCCTCAAATATATCTATTGATGATGGCAGGTAAACGTCTTTAAAATAACGAACTGTGTCAGCATCCGCACCCGGATACTCCATCTTAGCCACATCCTCCATCATTTTCGTTTCAAATTCAGTGTGCACTGGGCCAGGCTCAATCATGGACAACCTGGCGTAAGTTAGATACAGCGTGATCATTGGAGATGGTATTTTCAGTAGAAAATAAAGACAGATGTGAAGGAAGAATAGAGGAAAGAAGGTAATCTACCTGATATTGAACTTCATCAGTTGCACAGCCAAACTCTCACAGAAACCCTCCATTGCAAACTTAGAAGCAGTGTAAACATCGTTGAATACCACACCTGATTAAAGAACAACAAAAGGAGATAAAGGAGCTCAATGCACCGTAGAATCAGATTTCAAAGTACTCAATCAAGAATAGAAATCACTCAAACTTGATTTACACATAAAGGACTAGTGTTAAAAAAAAGTAGCAGGCAAGACAACACAAGTGGCAGACATTATGCAAGCAAATTCAGCAGTTTATCAGAAAGCGTGCAACCTGCTCTGCTGGAGGCCACCTTTGTGCCGCTTCAAACAAGTTAAAACAAACACTAAAAATTCTTTGCAAGAACTTGCAGTTTGACTGAAATTACTCTAAGTCGTCAGAGTTTTACTGGAAATGCGAAACACAGACAGTGAATAATAATATTAATATAATAATGAATTTTTAAAAATCATTTTAATTACCTAACAGTTTCATCTTTTAAATCTACAGTTATAACCTCAAAACATAAAGATAAAAATGCTGTTAACTTTCCTTTTGGATAAAAAAATGTCAGATTATAACAAGCTAAAATTTTGGAACACGTGCAGAGTGTTTTGGAAGTCATTATGAGTGATTATGAAGCATGTTGACTGTTTAATCTTCAAAATGTATATTCAATATGTTCTCTTTTGATATGCAGGACTTAAAATCCAGTAAGCCTTATACCAACCAAAGGTGCTAGATTTAGAATTTACATGTAGCTTAATAGATTACAATAAACGGTCTATTAAACTGTTTATTGTAATTTGTCATTCTCAAAATGTTTCTTTTGACGTTTGATTAGAATAGCACTACTAATTTTTTTCTGCGTAACTAATTATACAAAGATCATACCCTGAAGACCCATGACGCTGCTCATGACGATAATGTGCCCTGAACGCCTCTTCTTCATGTCTGGCATCACTTCTTTGATCATGCGAACCACTCCAAAGAAGTTGGTCTCAAATACTTTTTTCATCTCCTCAATGCTGATGCTTTCCACAGGTCCAAGTAAGCCCACACCTGCATTGTTGACTGGCAGGAAACAGACACACAGATAATGCATTGTCCATAAATGCAATTATCAAAAAATTAAAAAACAAAACAAAACAGAAATAAAGCGATATTTGACTTTATTACTTCATTAGACCCTTTGTTAGTTAAAGCTGGTTTTACTTGATACTGCCACCAGATGTCAGTATGTGACAACAACAGGAAGGTCTGACATAACACCAGCCTGAAGAGCCTTTGGGTCTTGAGTAATTAGGCGAAAGGGGATTTAATGCTGGATTTAGACTAAGATGGAGACAGGTTTATAAATAGATACTTTATCCAGGCTAAAGGTTTAAAGACCATAAGTGAAAAGCGTTACGTATTCAGAAGGATCTGGGAAAATTGACTTTACTGCACTATAAAATTACTTGATAAATTCTGGATCACACATTGTGAGATTTTAGATGTGAGGATTACTATTCAGGAAAATAAAGTACTGTAGCTGCACAGTGCTGTAAGCTTAGCTTCAGCTACCTTTCTCTCAGGATATTAATATGGTAGCCCATTCAGTTTTGGTCCATAATCTTTCTGACCACTGGAATTTTAAGACTTTTAAGACTCAGTCTCCTCCCTCCACATACTCTAAGTGTCAACTGCACAGTGCAACTACTGTTTAAAATATTTGTTTCACAAATAATCAAAGCCTTTGTCCTAAACTGTTGTTATAACTTTAGCAATAACACAGGGCTTTACTTTTTATAAACACATGTATATTATTATCATTCTCACTGCACTTTATGTACATATAGTAACCATCTGTCCATATTATAGTGTTTTTGGCATACATCTCTAATTCACCTTTTCTTCCTGTCTCTTGTGCTGCTGTAACAGGTGAATTTCCCCAGTGTGTTATTATGACATTATGAAATTTTATTTATTGAAATCAAAAGCAGCTCTCCCTAATAATAGCATAGACTTTCTATTGAATACACAAAACTATAAAATGAAGTGGAACGATGGTTCTATCATATGTTAAAAAAGAATCCTGTGTATAAACACATAATAAAAAAACACAAACACATGCTTATCCAAGGACAGGGAATCGATCATCAAGACTTGCATTTCAAAGTTGGGAGAGATATACATTGTGTGCCCCACTCACTCAGAATATCAATATGGCGGTCCTTAACATTGTTGACGCACTGCCTGACGGACTCATCACTACACACATCTAATGGAAGCAACGTCAAGGTCTTTCCATATGCGTCTCCAGCTGCCTCCACCAACTTGTCCTTCTTCTTCAGGTCCCGCATCGTGGCAATGACTGATAGGGAGACACAGAGGACTGTATGCAGATTATGTGGCTTCAGACTTTGCAAAAATAAATATGATAGCGGTAAGGTGTCATCTAACACAACTTGCAGCGGCAAAGAAATGTTTAGGGATGCGAGGAGCACTTAAAATTATCAGTACTGAAATGGTTTATTATTTGAAGATATTAATGCATGTACACATTTTTCTGACTATCACTATTGCATTTAATACTGAAGTATTAAAGCAATCATTATATTTTAATGCTGAGGAAGTGACAGAGGACTCAGAAAACATTAATAAATTAACTTTTTTCTTCGACAAACACACCAGTGGAAAAACAAACAAACACCCACACATGCTCAGATAGAGACACTCAGACGTGTGGGTCAGAGTTCCTGGAAAAGACCACGCCTGTTAGTTTACAGGGGACAGAATTGATTTCCTCTGAACTTTACCCGCTGGGGAACATTAACCTACATAAAGCGGAGGAATCTACCATGACCAACAACAATGAATATAAGCACCGCTGACTTGGCTTCCACAGCTTCTTCCTTTTTGTGTGCTCTGCTTACACTTGGCAGACTGGCGTTATGTAACCGAGAAAATAGAGGCACTGGTGTTGCACAATGGCAATAGGCAGGAATAAACAACCTCTTATTTCCACATTCACCTAAGTCTACCTGTTGTCATTGGCATACAAAAGCAAATCCTCACCTTATTCTCATCTGAACAGAGATGAGGTTGGATAAGTAATCAGATTTGGACCGCTTTGCTGTGGAGGTTTGCACTGCAGTGCAGTGTTACTGATGCAACATCATGTATAACAAAAATATCTATCTATCTATCTATCTATCTATCTATCTATCTATCTATCTATCTATCTATCTATCTATCTATCTATCTAAGTGCAGCCACATATGCTCTATGCATGAACAACATCTTGTGGAGAGTAATTGGGTCTACTTGAGACCAGGGTGTCCAGGAAGGGTTTCAAGGAAGCAACAGAAAGCTTTGCGTTTTGATTGAGACATGAACAAGAGGTCTATTGTTCTAACTGCTCCTGAAGGAATTACAACTGGGCAGCTTAACTATTCTTGAATGAACCACACTGCAAACCCAGGGGTATTTTAAGGCCTTCTCTGAATTTCATCCATGTCACTGCAACTAATTCCTACTTTATGCACAACGTAATATTTAATCTCGGTTGGATTTCCTAAGGAACAGAGAAGATCAATGCGATTGCTAAGATGTGGCCTTATTGAAAGCAGGTCACACTGTTCAAACCAAACCAGTGTTGGGAGGGAGGGAGCAGTAATTCGGTTTTGTTTTCCTCCTCTATTTCGCAGTAATAAATCCCATCATATCCCAGTGGCCCCTAACAAGAGACAGAGAAAAAAACAAAACAAGGTTTACTCAGCCCTGTACAGTTGTTCCTACCATGTCAATAATGACAATTGTTATTAACTGTCCATAACCTGTCAAAGTAAGCAAGGGCTGACTGCAGCTTTATGGCAAATTATACAGTTTAGAGAGTCATAGCTAAAAACAAAATCTGGTCACAGGGCTCTTGGTACAAACCCCTCTAACATAATTCTGTCTGAGGTTCCACAGGCTGACACAGAAGGATTTTTTGATTCAGTTCTAATTCCTTCAGTGACATCAATAATAGCTGGGAAGCAGGAGAGGACCAACAGTGTCAAAGTGTGAAACCCTAACTCCACTGCCTACCAATGAAGACTTCAAACAAGGCCCTTGCTTTAGAGTGAACCCTCGCTTGTACAGGTCTCAAACTTTGTCCCCCTTTCAACACTCGCTCCAGTGAGGGAACTATAGGCACATTAGACACGGCACTAAACCGGAGCAGGCGGTCTACAATTCACTGCAATAAAAGGGGGCTTTGTGCTGGAGAAGTCACTTGAAAGAGAACTGACAAGACCTCTTTTATGAATCCTGCCTGGCAAGCGGCATCCTTGCAGAGCCCTACCCTGGAAACTGCGCTTTCAGATGATAATAGTCGAGTCAAAGGGGCGACTGAATCCCAGTCCTTACAAAGGGATATGGATCCGATATTACAGGGGTTAGCATTTTAATTTAACCCACGCTAGATCACGTATGAGCGTTTAGACGGAGCGTTGCGCATGAAACTTGATCAAACTTTATGCGTAAAGGAAGCTTGATACACTGCAGCGTGTTGCAGGGAAAAATAAGCACGAAATTGTATTTCAAGCGAACCACAATATTACAGGCTTGTTACAAACAGGTCCGATCAAACAAACAATGTAGAAGAAAGCGCATTTACCATGGTAACGACTCTTTTCATCTTTGGCCAGGATGACGGCAATTCGTAACCCGATGCCGGAGGAGCAGCCGGTGATCAGCACAACTTTCTGCCCACTGTTCGCCATGATTTGTCCGTATAGGCGCAGTGTTTTTCAGGGGTCTTCTGCTCCAGATGGTCCCAGCCGAGGGAGCTACCGATCACCGAACTTTAAAAAACTAAAGCCGATCATGCAGCCACAGCAGCCATGTGAGCGCCTAATTCAGTCACATGTTTCATAAAATCAGTAAACCCCCCCCCAAAAAAAGAAGTGATACCGCAAATACCCCTTGCAGTTACTTGATAGGTGCCGACTGCCCTAGAAAAAGTAGCCTAGTTAATTTCCTTAAAAATGTGTGGACGTGCATGCGCGTACGTGCGTGAGTGCTGTAGAGGGGGCAGTGCTTATTTGATTTCTGAGTTGGTGACCCCAGCAACTGTAACAGTAATCATGGAGTTAATCGTCACAATGCTCCAGATAAAACCCTGATCAGGGCTTTTTCAATAAGTTGCCTATCCCATGATTCAACATTGCAATGCGTTAATTTAATTAGAATCTACTTAACCTAAACTAAAAATAAGCTAAAGCACACTATTTAAACGGGTTTTTAAAATAACAGGTCCACATATAGCTGCACACACAGACACACAGAGACGCACACACACATATACTCTCCAGCTTTAGGTTATTTATAAAACATTCCAACCTTTGCTGAAATTTAGTTTGAAAGGTATTTACTTAATGTTCTGCATTCCACTGACACCTAGTGGTAAGGTAGGCGCAGCGCACTGAAATAGCACTAAGGCTTTCTGAACTGATCGTGCTACCACAAAATAACATAAACAATATTAACTGGATTATTGTAGTCCATTCAGGTAATACGGCTATTTAATAACGTAGGAAATATTCAGAGTTTGTTTTTCAGCAGTGCTGTTACCAAATGGCTGTTATATTGACCAGTGGACTCTGTTCTTGGCTCATGTTATGAGGAGTCAAAGGTGCTCTGATAAGACCTCAAATAAAACTTGTTTCTTTTTTTCTGATAAATTACTGTAGTGCAGTACTCAGCGTCTGTCATGTTTGGACCTGTTGCTAAATGTGATGCAAGCACTTGCAAACTGTTACACTGAAAAAAGGAATGATTCTCTCACAATGGTAGAAGAGTAAACATTTGTGCTTTTTGATCAAACTTTAGACTGGTTGTTGGCTTAGGAAGATGGTGTATGATCAGGGAAGAGTCCACACATGAAAACATGTTTAATTAGTGTTTGCAATACGCCTGTTCAGAGGTCAATGTCGTTTTGTTTTGTTTGGTTGATTAGTTAAGTGCCATTTTTTGATGTCAGCTGTATTTGTTAATGTCGAGAAGGATTTCTCAGCTGTGATAGTCAGAAGAAGAGATGCTGAGAAATGGTCCTTTGGTGTCATTCTGTGCTGCTTTATATGGTCTGACATATACGGTGGATGGTTCTAGCCCTTGCTCTAAAGAGTAATCTAAGGCGATTACCCATCCATCCATTCTCTTCTGCTTATCCATGTCAGGATCGCAGGGGGCTGGAGCCTATTTTAAGGTGATTGGTAAGTGAACAAGTTATTGAAAGTAATCAGTGTTTCACATGAAGGGATAGCTCAGTAGGTAAAGTGTTGGCCCCGTGATCGGAAGGTCAGGGGTTCGATTCCCCTGAACGGCTACCCTGAGGTACCCCTGAGCAACGTACCGTCCCTACACGCTGCTCCCCGGGCGCCCAATGGCAGCCCACTGCTTCACTGAGTGAATGGGTTAAATGCAGAGAGGAATTTCCCCACGGGGATCAATAAAGTATACATTATTCTTATGGTTACATTTCCCTCTTACAAAAGTCTTTGCATTTATTTAAATACTATGAGGACCTGGATGGTGTAAACTTGTAGCTGCTTGTAGCTGTGTGTTCCCCCTGTATTGCTGGTTCAACTAAGAAATAGAATTAGCATTTTTACCATTAACAAAAATTATTAAATACATGAAAACATGACATTAGGGATTGCTAATGCATTTAAAAAATCAAGTCAAATAAGAACCTTAATTCAACATGTCAATGAAGGCCTTTTGGCAGCCATTGGCACCCAGATGCATTTTTGGTTTAGTCCCTACAAGATTTGCACTGCTGAAATAGAACAATTTACTCAATTTTACACAGGTTTACCCTTTTTTGTCAAAAAAAAGTTTATCAGACTGATTCAAAAGCATCTGTCAAGTGCCATGTTTTCTTTTAGTCTCTCTAATCGCCTGTTCCCACTGCTGCAAAGCACACCACAGCTTTCTGTTTCCACCACTGCACTTCAACAACAGACAATATTAGATAATGATGTGCAGTGCCTGGTGTTAAGCAGATGAGTTCTGCTCAGATCAACTTTTCACTCGCTGGACAAAAGAATTGTCATCTATGTCATCTGTCAAATGCTTTTAAATGCTGTTTTGGAAATATGCCTTGAGGCCTTCTACTCAAGGATTGCTCAACCGTAAAGTCCAGACTGGTTAAATTCTGCTAAGCTCATTGAGCTGCTGGCACGTTCTTCCAGCTCCTGAAGCTCTTTGAGAATGATTGTTGTGTTCTTGGTCTGGGTCTTGGTCACCTCCCAGTTTGCTCCTTTACTCAATACAGCAGAACAGCTAGTAGCTTCAAACCTCATCCATTACTGAGGCTACTGCGCTACACAGAATACTTAAGAAATGCTTCTGAATTCCTGGTTTTATTTGCTTTACCCTGATCTATTCATTTCTTTCTAAATGTTTTAGTTTAAAACAGGTGGGCTCCAGTAAAGCTGTATATACATCTCGAGGATATTTCAAGCAAACAGGATGCACCTGACTACAGATCAGAGTGCCATAGCAAAGAGTATGAAAACATCTACATATGAGAGATTTTCTTTTTTCTCTTTAATAAATTTCTAATCCTTTCTATAATCAAAATTGCACTATTATCATGAGTTCATGAGAGTACATTGGGGAAAATGCCAATTTTGTTCATTTAAACTGATAGTGCAAGGGGTCTGAATGCTTTCTGTGACTGTTTTATTCAAAATTAGAACACACAGTACAAAAATGATTGTCATAGACTTCTAGTCATCACTGCTTGTGATAAAGTGCATATTCTGCTGACAACACAGAGCAGACTGTCAGCCTACACTGATTTAGACCCAAATTTTTCTTGCTGTCTCACAAAGCTAATGACAGCTTATTTAAAACCTGATTGTCACAGTGAAAACAGAAATTAAAATGAGATCATTAAAGTAACAGAATTTGCATTGTCAGATAAACCAGACTTTTACAACAGCACGTGTTTCAGTGTCAGTTTAGTTTATATACTTGGCTATACTCGAGCATTTGGCTGACTGATATTTAAGTGCCAGAACAGATCAGTAAAACCATAAGCAACCAAAAGTAGTAATATATGAAAAAAATACCTATATATTATTCATGGTTCTGCAAAATAAGAAAGAAAAAAAAGAACTGTGCGATAATTTGCAACAAATTAACAACCTTTTATATTATTTATGGCCCATTGAGACCTGAGCATAGATATCATATGCAAATTGAATAAAACATCACTCGGACCTTAGGAGAAACTAGTGTTAAAGCATGCTTCACAAAAGTAAGTCATCACTTAGGGTACTCATTAAAATACATGGATATATATATGGTTCCTTGTCTGTTTATGATATATATAAATGTGTATATAAAAACTACAGGAAAATAAATACATGTAAGTTTAAAGGAACATTTATTTATGAACATTTTCCTTGATTCACACACAAAAAATATAACACACAGATCAAAATGCAAAGTGCAAAAACATTTATACTTTTCCTTAAAGCTTAAGTTAGTTCACTGAACTGAGCATACATACATAGCCTAATACAGGCTGTGCTATTCTTTGACATAGCACTTGAGGGGATAGCTTCCATAAAAGAGCCAACTAGACAGCTGCAAAAGGAAATTTAGTGGATTTTTGGGTCAGTGTCCAGCCAAATTTGAAAGAAAACAGTAACAGTGAAGTGTAAATCTTCTTAGAACCAAAATATATTAAGATCAAAATTGTAAATACATAACAAGAACTAAAAAATTGCATTATAACTACTGGTGGTACCTTTTATTGTCTTTTTATACATAATTCAATCAAGGTGAAATGAGTTACAAATAGTGATTATAAAATGAATAGGTCTTATTGAGCAGTAATAAGACCTAAAGAAAAATAAACACCAATATATGCAACGTAATTAGAATAAAAAAAAATTAAACAGATGATAAAGTCATATACCATACTTAAATATTTCTTGCTTGAAAATGTCAACAAAATAGGTTACATTTCGCATTGGATCCCTGCATAGTGATACACGAAGTTGTGGCAACATTCCATACATTATTGACTACTACCTTTTTATATTTACAATATGTTGGGGTTTTTTTTGTCTTGTTTTTTGGAAAAAAGAACAAGTATCGCTCACTAGATTCATCTTCTGCACATCTAAAAACAGACTCTATCATCAGTTGTGCTAGTTTTAGGTGAACAAGGCTTATGATTAAATTTTTCTGCCACAAATTTCAGTAATTTATATAAATTGCTTCCATCCACAAATGTGGTTCCTCGCCAATTAAACTGTTGTTAAAGATGGTTGTTAGGGAAAAAAAGTGTCACACATCTGTTAAAATCATGTGTCTATATTTTTTATTTGTTATTGTTATTATGGAGTCAGTTGTGCTCCTCTGAGGGAGCCCAGTTCTTCTTGTATCCATCTGCCACTGGATACAAGAAGAATTGTACAAGAAAAATGAATGTAAATGTAAATTGCTGGAGTAATGCCTGGACATTCCTCGCATGCCTTTTCTTGTGCCTCTGGACAAAATGGGCAGGTGTAAATGCAGAAAAGGAGGTGTACTGGACAGTCAGTGATGTCCATCAGCCTCTGAGCTATTTGTGTGGAATGTCAGAGGATTGAGGTGCTAAGACAAAGAAGGAATTAGGAGAGACAAAGGGGAAGGTATAATGCAAGCCCATGCTTGCATTTCGATGCCATATGCTTTCTCTGCTTTAAATACCTTGTTATAAACCCTCCTCCTCATTTAACCTCAAATGTTCTCCTCTCCACCTTCTCTACTGCACATCTATACTTGTATGCCTGCAGCATAAAATCCTCATTTCAAGCAGAATGGTTTTCATTATACTTGCTGAGAACTTTTCACCTCACTCAGACACCTCTGAGCACAGCTGTGCCCTAAAGACCCAAATCATCTCTAACCTCATTGCCAAAGTCCAAGTCATGAAAATGGCACTCTCATTCCCTCTAACCCTAACTTTTATAGCTTAATAGTCAATTTCCTGTATACAGACTTTAAGGATACATGAACAGATGCTCCTTGAGCTTCCACTGTTTTTCCAGCTGACAGTATAAAGTTTTCCTCCTTCATAATTGAAGATGGATTTAATGATTAGAGACACTGTTCTAAATGTACACTGTAAATTAAACTTGCTATAACAAATTAATAGCACTGCATTTAAACATTTTCCTCTCATTTTTTAAAATTTTATGCTTAAAATGCACATTTCTTTCTCTCAGCAATATTTTACCACTTCACATCAAACAGTACCAGACATACTTTGCTCGTTTTAACCCTCTGTTAGTTGTATCTCAGTGCAGTAACATTAAAAACAAGACAGACTCTGGCTGATGCTCCCGAATGGATAATGGACTCTAGCTGTTTGAAAAGGTCTAGAGGACTGGAATGTTTGCTACAGGTCAGGAGTGGTGCTTTCTGCTCTTTTGTGTCCAGTCTGCAGAGGAGGTGTGGAATGCAAACTTCATGAGAACAGAGGCGAAGAAAAAGAAGAAGGGAAAGAGAAGCTAGGGGTCGATGCACGGGAGGGAGACTCGAAGAGGGGAAGAATGGGTGCAAAGAAAGCAGTGAAAGTATTTGTGGGCTTCTGGCTCAGACAAAAAACACTGTTAATTGAAAGAAAGAGCTAAAAGAAAAGCTCACAGGCTGCACCAGAAGAAGAGAGTTCAAGTTGCTGCTGTAACAGATCACTCAATGAACATACAGACAGCACCTTGACAGCAATTCTAAAGATAAAAGTCACAACTCTAAGCACAAAAAATGGCCTTCTTATAACAGCTCATGATTCTGCATCATTTGGACTTCAGCACTCAATATTCAAAGATCAAAAAATTGGTTCAAAACCCTTTTTCGTGTAGCTACATAAAAAAGAAGCATTTGCTATGGCCCTTAATTTCTTTGCAAAAATGAAAGGAAAACATTGTCATGCACCTACAGGTTAATAAAAGGACAGTCAAAAAAGAAAGCAAAGACAAACAACAGGATGGTGCCAGCTGCATTTGATTCTTGCCAAGAAAGTACACAGATGGATCCCTGCGAGGGTTGTTCACTCTTCCACTGTGGAACCATGCTGTAACTCTTTAGACCAAATAATTTGCTGATTCTAAATGCCCTCATGGACTGTGGATGACTGCAGCTTTCCAAATACGTGTGGAAGAATTTCATTTGGTGCTGAAAATTTCTTTTTACCGTACCAATTTTCCTCTTAATTGCTTTTCTGTCTAGAGAAGAAAGCACAATCATGGTGGCACAGCATAGACAAGGATACACAGGAGGGTAAGCATGAGTGTGGCCATTGGTTCAGCTCATTTAGCCTATTTGTTTGAGCAGCTCATTTAACAGACATGGTCCTTAAATGTTAATTAGTTTAGTCCCCCCCTCCCATCACTAATGTTTATAATTATCACCAGACTGGCAATTTCCCTTTACTTACCAGCCAAATGCAAAAGTGAAAATTTCCACATACTTCCTTATAGTCAGAGGACCAATGTGGTAACTGTCATTATAGCAGGATTTGGTAAAGAGCCATGTAGAGTAGAGTTATATATGTTTAATGAAGCAATCCTGCATCCATTCGTTGTTTCCATAAGACAGGGGTAAACAGCTCTTTTTCAAATTCCAAAAATTATAACTGATTAACCAACCTGGCAGTCTTATACCTGTCAGAAATGCTAGCTCTGTCCTCTGTCTGTAGGAAAGAAAGGCAAAAGTACCCACTGTGTGATGATTTGGTATGAGAAGTTGTGGTTGTGTGAACACTCTTATGTAAGAGCACATGCTGTCTGATATATTGAAGTCCTATCATCAGCAGACAGTGGGTGGCACGCTCACGTATCTCTTGGGATGCTTTCACAGATCGGGGGTTTTACAGCCTTTGACAGATTAACCTTCATTTCTCCCCACAAGTAGAGGAAATGTCAGTTGATCAGATGGGGATGTCAGTTGTTTGTGTTTCTTTTGTTTTTCTTGTGAACACACCAACACCCCACCACATCTTTCATTGTTTTAACTAAGAGCACATAATCCGCATTGCTTCTCTGTGTAATTTGTATTGCAGACAGATGTTAGCAGTCTGCGGAGAAAAATGCAACACTTTTTGTCTAAGGCTTAGTCATAATTCTTCCATAAGTAATGATAATTAAGTCACAGTGGATTAGTTACCAAGGTTCTCTCTGTATTACATTGGCAGAAGTGAATAACATTGTTTTTACATCATTTGCAAATGAATGACACTGAAAGCCCATAAGGAAATAATGTTGTGAGATCCGAGATGATCTGTAGTTCAGCTTTTTCATAATGACTGCATATTAGAAAAAAAAATACTTTAAAAGTATCTTTGATCATAAATCATATTTTGGCATTTTGAGAGAGTCAGTTGTCTCTTCCTTCTGAAAACATACATATTTCTGTTCCTGATTATTGGCCTCTTGTCTTGTTATAGCATGTTCTCCAACACTGGGAGCAGACACAACTTACTGAAATCCCATCTTTGTATCTCTAGTATATAATACTAAGTGTTCATGTGCTCCTCTTGTGGATTACTTGGGTTTTGCAGTAGAGTCTAATACATGATAATAACAGATTACTTAACTTCCAGTCTCTCTGTGATAATGTAATAAAAAACTACACAGTTATTGATCAGCAAAGAATGACCTGCAGAGGGAGAAAGAGTTGCTTTCAGTCTGTCCCATGCCTTTAACTTTACACTCCAGTACTGTGTTTATAATTTGATCATTGCCAGGAATTAAACATTTAAAAACAGGAATGTCCGTGACAACAGAAAAAACAGAAACAGATTCTTGATTTGTTGTTTTTTTCTTCTTCTTTTCTTGCCAATCTTCATCTCTGATTTCCTACACATTTAAACTAAAAAATGCACACCAAAACAAAAGTCTTTGTGTTTCCTCATGAGTTGTAATTTGTAGAAAACATATCTCTATTGGTTCAGGATAAAGAGATTAACTGATCTGGGAGTTTTTTATAAACATCTATGTGTTTATTGTAAATTTGCTTGAAAAGGTAAATCTATTTACATCATCAGGCTGTTTTGTGAATTCCGCTTCATAGAAGTTGACAAAATACTCAAATGAGACAAAAGGATCAGCCTAATTTTAATTATCACATTATATGATGAATTATAAAGTATGCTTGAGTCCCAATTGCTATTCATGTAGTAAAGTCTGGATAATTAATGTCATGCGTTTTAGGTGTTTGTTTTGAATAAAGGAGAAACTGTAGAACCCTAACTTCTTTTGTCCATCTATACATTGTTATGTGATTTTAAGTTACACAGGACAAAGGTACATAGCACACGCTCTAAAAGTATTTCTCACTCAAAGTTCAGACTACCTATTAGACTCTTAGTAACTATCTGCTAAAAGCTACCAGGAATGTGGCCCGAAAATCAGGCTATAGCTAAGCTTGTACTGTGGGAGGTCAGGGAGACTGTTGTTTACCTAACAAATCAACTACAATATGTCCAGTCATCTGTTTCTGTCAACCCTCCTCTAATCTCTTGCTACCACTAGCTTTCTGTATTCTTTCTAATTAGGCCCACACATATTCCCACAATCTGCATTATTTCAGTTTGAGGAAATTCATGAAATACATTTATATTTCATATTCCTAAAGGTTTTCCTTATTTTAAAAAACTTGAAGGAAGATTATTAAATGATAACGAACTTTAATGATGCTGAACTTAACAGTTTGAATTTATTTATTTAACCATTAAGAAAAAAAGAACATATTCTGGATTCAGATCATAGCTAAGTCCATGATGTTGAGTAATTTGGGGCTTAGCATTTGGCTTGGACTGAAATGATATGGAAAAGCTCTGTTGGAAAATGACTGAACTGAGGCCTTCTTCATTCTGTGGTTAGAGGCTCTTTTCCCTTGAGATATTATGGCTTGGCTCATTTTGTCTTTAATATTCTCTGGGATTTCATCTCCCAGTTATTTTACAAAAGCCTCCTGTAGCTTGGATTCTAGAATCATTATCTTTGGTAATATTCCAATTAGACAAGGCCTTCACAAGTCTTATCTTAAAGCATGTCTCAACTGAATACAGTTGTCTTAGAATTAATTAGATTTTTGGCAGAATGTATTCAGCTCCCAGAAGTGATGATCACTACACGTTTAAGCTCAGATGACTGGGAAAGATGTCACCTATACCTAAGACATTTCTTCCCATTCCTGTTAGCAGCGTTCATTATAAACAGAATTTACTTCTTGATATTTTATTTTATTTATTTTATATTGGAGATAGAGCCCTGCTATTTTCTCGTGGGTTTGACTGAATTAGAGACATTTACTGTGGGATAGCCACTAAAATTAAAGTTTTGGTGGCCCCTTTCATTAATTTCTAAAATGATCACTCTGAGCTGTGGTGGGCTCATTCTCTGAGTTCTTGTCATGGCCTAAATAAAAATAAAAATAAAAAAAACCCAGGTCCTCTCCCCTGAACTGATTACATGGAGTAGTCTTGCCTTGTCAGCAGGTCCTTATGAGGTCATTCAGCCAATGAACAAACAGTGTTCAAGCAAAATAACAATAATGACATACTAACATATATATATATATATATATATATATATATATAATATTACCATCAATATGAGCATAATTGGGGTATTGTTACGTAAAAAAATAAATCACATATTTACAAGCGCAGCATTTCTAGTGATCCATTTTTTCATCCTGTTCTAGTGTAGTTCACGCTAACTAGATCTGCAAAAATCTAGATGACAAGTTACCAGGTAAATTTCTTGTACTTTACACCCGGTCTGTGGGTAATGACAACCTCTCAGAAGTGGGAACTGACAAATTGCGCGAGTAATAAACGTGATTTATGATTGAGTCCCTGGAGGCGCACCGCGCAGCCATGCGACGCAGTACACCGTCCTGTGGGAGGGACGAGGCGGAGGAGGAGAACAGAGGGAGGGAGGGAGTGATGGCGAGAGGGAGAAATTGAATTAGAGTCGCAGAGCGAACCTCAGAGGAGCCACCACAACAAAACTTCTCCTCAACAGTCAAGCAAGTGGAGCTACACACTGGCTTGTCTCCTTTTATTCGCACATGGCTGCCTAGTTCCAGCAGCAACAACGCCTGCAGTCTAAAGTTTTGGGTCTGGAAACAGGTCCCCGCATTGAAAGATGGACCATTTAATAAGGACCTGGTCGCGCTGGAGAATAACACTGTTTCTGTTTGTTCTGCTTCATGTAACAACGACACAAGCGGGTAAAGTATCTAGCTGGACACTCAAATGCACAATACAGATGCTTGAAAATGCAAACATTTTTTTAATGCCCCCTTATAGCCTTCAGTTGTCTGATTGACGCGTTGCCCCCTTCGTCTAAGTTTCCCTGACTCTTTTTAAAGACTCTTTCATTGATCACTTGACCTTTAGCCAACACAAAGTTATTAGCGCAGATCTTCACACCTTCTTCTTAGATTCAGTTTGGTTCCTGGTGTGTTAGACTGATTTAAATCTTTGCAAATGGTTTGTTGATGCTGCTACTTGTTCTACAGAGTCGCTTCGGGCTGGGATTAAAATTGCAAGCTGACTCAAATGACTTTTAGAAGTTGTCGGAATGCTTGAGAGGTGTGCAGATGATTGCAGTATAACCCCTTCTTGCATATGACAGATTAATTATCCGCCTGATTGCACTGGGAGGGAATTCAGCTCAGCTTCCTCAGCTTTTCCTGTTCTTGTTGTATTTTAATCAAAGATATTTCCAAGATTTGAATTAGAATATGTCCTTCATGCGTCAGGTGTAAATCAGCGTTTTAAGGAGATGTGTGATGTCATGTTTGAGTTTGCTTGTGACCGGCGTCGGTTTACTGTGAAGGTGAGGGTTTGGCGTTGGCTTGCAAATGGCTAAACGCTGAAAGAAATGGCCAGATTAAAATTCCTTTCATGGATCTGTTTAATGCTCATATAGGTCTTAAATTAATGCACATATTACTACGGCCTTCCTGATTCTGGCACACTTTTATAATGATGTATTTTATTGCAGACTTGAATCTCAGATCACATTTGCACAGTAACTGATATGACCCACTTCCACTATGGTGGAATGTAATCATTGGACACATTTTCCAGTTATCCACCTGCAAAAAAGAAGCCATCTGGTGACTATCAAACAGCTGTATCTATCTGTCACGGTATCCAAGCCTTCACATTTGTTGCACTTTCAAAAATAAATAAATAAAAACCAGGCAGTGATGCAGCCATTTTAAGACTTCCTTGTTGCTGACATGGCCAGTAGCTCACTTCTTTTTGTCACCCATGCAGGTCTCTGGCACAAGTATCGTCAACTGATATAGACTACTTCTTTGCAAGAGTTGCAGTTTACAGATTCTGTGATGAAGTGAGATGCCTTAGCAGCAGGCCTGAACTTTGTGGTCTTTCCGAAGTAGTTACACATATTTTGTTGTCACTCTTGGTTTTTCAGCTGCACCTACTTTTATGGGTGGCGGGATTTTTTTTGTAATTCATTGGCTCAAACCAAATCAACAGAGGAGGAAGTGAGCCAATAGACACAAGTGGCATTCAAGTGGCACAGCGGTTGTCCATGGTGTCCACTGCTTTCTATTGAGGGTCTGTGAAGTGAGAGCCTCACATGATTAAAAGAGTGCATAGGACATATGGTGGTACAGATATGGCAGTCTTAGATATGCACATGTGGCTGATAATGTGTTTGTGTCTTGTGCCTGTGAATTTAAGCATTCATGTGTATGTGTGTGTGTGTGTGTACTGTAGTTCAAGAATGTTTTCCCATATGCTTTCTGTGTGTGTTCGGGAGATGAGAGAGTACTTTGTAGTCATGTTTGCTGACAGGAAGTGCTATGTTCTTGGACATGTGTGCGGTTCATTTCTTTTAGAATCCTCTGTTCTGCTGCCTTGACGTGTTTCTGCTCAGTTTTGTTTTCTTTCTTTTCTTTTTTAAGTCTGCTCAAAGTCTGGGTGTATGGGATGTTTGTTTTTATTTTATATGCCTTATCACATTATTTACATCATCTTGCTCCTCCTGGTTTTGCCTGTGATAGGGGGCAAATTGTGCATACAGCCCCCTCACTGTGTCCCGTTTGATTCAGTCTTCTTGCCGATCCTTCACCAGACTCCCAAAGGATGGCATCAAACCTTGTTCGCCTTTGATCCAGCAACAAATTACTGGCAAATGAAAACACATGAAAAAAGGCTGCTGCATTTATCAGCATAGAGAATGAGAAAAGAGGCATTACAGCTCTAGTGCTAGTTCCTGTGAAATGAGTTTAAGCTATTTTAATTGAATCATTAAACATGAGAAGTGTTAGATATGCTGATGTCTGTCCTTACTTGCTGATGCTGCAAGTATCACATCAAAACTGCTTCTCTGACATTGTGATGAAGAAGACTGTTTGGAATTCCCCCAAGTGTTTAATCTTTAGATATGATGCCTATACACTTTGTGGCGCCAAACCTCAATCTATAGTATTCAATGGACATCTGGCTTCCAGAAACTCCCTTCCCCTCAGGCTTCTATGGCTCTGAGTTCCTGATCACTGGATGCTCCAAGCAGCTTTTTGGGGGACTAGCTGGAAAGGCTTCCTGTGGACTTGCAATGAACAAACATCAGATGAGTTTCCTTTCTGTCCATGTATCCTCACATGTCATTTGCTTTATTATCCACATTTCTGAACTCCGGAAAAGTTATTTCAAAGTCATCCATCACATGCACCATCTCTGAAGAGGTCTCTGAATAATAGTTAAGAGTTCCTATCAAAGTCATTTGTAGACTCTTTAAAACAATATAAGACCACTAACATTGCAGTAATCTTGGTCTCTGAGTTCCACTTATACTGTTTCTCTGGAGCAAAAATGAAATAGTCATGTCTGTACCTGTATTACACATAGTTTGTGAATATTTTATATTATAATATAGTGTTATGCGTTGATTTTGGAAACCCTGTTGCTCTCCATAAAGCTGCCTTAGTGTTATGTATCAAAGTCTAGATGACAGCTTGCGTTTGAAACTTGGGCTTGGTCATGCATAGATGTGCATGTTTTTTTTCTCACTATTGCCCAGGGCTTGATGATTTGAATCAACAAAGACCAATGTGAGCCTTGCAGTAGAGAATGGATTTACATTAGTGAAAGAAAGTCCTGACAAGCACAGTAGTATAAATGTGTGTGTGTGTGTTTTTGTGTATGTTTGTGTGTATTGCCTGTCCAGTAATGGGCCTTGACGGGCAGGTGTTTTCTCTATGGGCCAAACAGCTTTTGGCCTGTTAGTCTGTCGTGCTGTGAGCAAACATGAGCAGAACAAACTGTGGAGACTGAAGAATGTGGTACTGATGTGAACTGGAGCAAAATGTGTAACTGGATTCCACCATTTAGTGTCAACACAAAAAGTATTACTGATGTGGGCATTAGCCCAAACAACCACATATGCCCACTGACCTACATTGACAATCAACAAGCAGTGTTGTTGTAATATTTGTTTCCATTCACCTGTTTGGATTATTTTGAGTGTAAACTTGAGATAGATCAAGTTCTTATTGTGAAGAAAGCATATGATAGATACCTGGTTTACATAATACATGCTTAAGACAGAACACTTAATATTCAATTAGGTTCTCCTGTTTATTCACATCCTTGCGTTGATTGACCCCATTAATAGGACTTCCTAACTCGTTACCCCGAGAAAATGATTAACAAAAATTCCCAGCCACCATCTGTGCAACTGCTGACTTGACACGCTCCTAAACTGTCAGTGATAACCAAAAGCAGACCTATAAACACAACAAATTCACTGTAATAAATATCTCCGCATTGTTATGCACTGCAGACTTTCAAAGTAATACTTTGACTTGACTCTGACCACACCCATCATATTGACAAAATCCGGTCAAAGAGAGACAGGCAGGCATTGAAGCTTCTGCCAAAACAAACAAACAAACAAACAAACAAACAAACAAACGAACAAACGAACAAACGAACAAAACCAAATCAAAACACAAACAAAAAAAACAATTTAGTAGTTGTACCAGCAACTGTAGGTGTATCTTGGAGCAAATTTTGCCATGATGACACTGTGAAACACACTTTCTTAGACAGTCACATGCTGTGGAAAAAAAGCACTTAAGTTGGCACTGCAGGGTAACAATATTTATTCATAAATCTGATAAGGACAACTTTGGGTCTTTGTTTCTGGTACCCCTTACTAAAAGTCCCCTTGTGGGCTGTTACACATTTCTTTCCATATTCAACCTTATTTTGATCACAAGTGTGATGACTATATTTTGCCCACAGACAAGCAACCAGACAGACAGACATAACCCTATCACCCACAACATTTAAACCACATTTAAGCCATGTTGTATAAATAACACAGATCATCTTGTTCAAATGCAGTATTCTTCTGCAAAACCTTGGGTCCTGGGTCCTGGTATTCATGTGGGATACTCTCACTTACATGATCCACCTACACATTGCTGCAGACCAAACACAACCCCAAAGGCAAAGGCATTCCCTCAAAACAGCAGCCTCCCCAGCATTATACAGTGCACCCTCCACAACTCAAAAATGGCACAGGGACAGCTTGAGGAACACAACAAAGAGCCCAAGGCACTGATCCAGCCTCCAGATTCCCCAGATCCCAAGCTGAGTGAGATTCAGCTGTATGTGCCAGAACAAGCCTGATCCACAAATGCACACAGATCTCCAAAGGTCCTTTGACTATGACCGATGCTTTAATGGCACGAGAGACATTTAGTCAATACTAGGTTGTTGTGGCCTCAGTATATAAGCAATGTCCAAAGAACTAAAAAAAATGCTTTTGCAGTAGTTGCACAAATGTATTCTTGTGTTTCAGTTACTTTTATTTATAAGCAAATGAGTAAAGTGTTTGACACAGTAATTAATATGGTGAGGGAGAAATTGTTACAAAGGCAGTGTTCCAAAGTGCTTTTGCCTTCCTCTGAGAATGTTAAAGCTAGAACTGAGCTATAAACAGTTTTTGTCTATTCTGCTGTGACTAGGTGTGCAGAAAGTTTATTATTCTTTTTTTGTGCGTGCATGTCTCTTCCGCATGCATTAGCTCTCCGCAGCTCAAAGTGTTCCTGTCCACACACAGTCGTGACCCAGACAAAAGGTCACACCCAGTCTTAATTAGATTAAAGGCTATTTTTCTTGCAGCCATGGGGGAAAATGTGTCTGTATTTATTCGACCACTGTGTCTGTCATCATTTTCAACAGCATTCAATATTTTACATCATTTCACATTTTCTGAACAAATTCTCTCACAACAGCAGATTTTGTGGTGAGTTGGATTTTAATAAACAGATTTTAGATGGATTTCAGATACCCATCTAAAAAGAATAATTCACTGGCCTCTGTATTTCAGCTTCATGTGCACATGTAGTCTGTCTTACTTGTTATAGGCTACATCTGAAAAGTATTTTGGCCTTTAAATGTAAGATTCTCTTCCTCCACTCATCTTAGGGTGTGGCCCAAGATACTATGGGAAGTTCTTATTGCTGAGATTTCTTTCTGGCTGCATTTCTTTTTAAAAGTCCCCAGTTCCAGGATTCAGTACTTTCTGACAGAGTAGTGTGTGTGAGAGGGGTATTTTCAGGGATGGTTGTGAGCGTAGGTGGTATGAGTCACGGAGAATGTCTTTGGAGACATTTGCTTTTCCGACACAGAGAACACATTATGTCTATCTATGACTGAAGTGGTGCTAAGTTGTATGACCGCAGGCGATGGAGAGACTGTGTCAAGTGTCACACAGCCAGAGAAGCCACACGGAGAGATGTAGATTGTTTGGCTGTATTTACATGGGATCTCTGAGTTGGACTACAGAGCTTTTTACTATGAGGAAAACTGTGTCTGCCACTGTTGTGGGGCAGAAATGGTGTTCTCAAAGATAAAAGCACAAACAAACAAAAAAAAAACCAGACTGACAAGTGTCTTATGGCTTTGAACTGTATGCATTTATATGCATGATTATGTATCATCATATGGTGTTCAGTGCATGTTAGCTGTGACTATTCTCAAAAAATGCCTGATGTCTGTGCAATTGCTGGACATTTCAGCCCCTTTCCAAACACCCTGACCTTTTGGCGTGATTGGAAAACATTCTGAGTCATCAGTCCTTTGAGAATTTCTGATGCTATTTCACAGCACATTCAGCCAAATGGTGGGGACCGTTTTGTTTATCAGTAGCCTGTACCAGATGTTCTCTTTTATGCTCATCTACTCTTCCCAAGTTTCTGTAGAATTAACATAATTTGAAGGGTGAGGTAGGGGCACGAATACTGCAAAGCATAATGAGATGCAAGCAGAACCTGTTCAGACAGTCAGTGCTGCAGGATAGGTAAGGAGGATGCAAGAACTGACACAACTCAAGGTGACATAAGGGAATCCAAAGCAGAGAATAGATAACATTCTTTCACTGATCCAGACTTCATTTGGCAATCTTCCACCACTCTTAGTTCTTCCTTTTATGCCGGATAAGGTGTGAGGTGAAATGGGGATAGTCATCCTTAAATCTATCAAGCTGTAACAGCAGTGAGAGTTTGATAGATTTAAGGACATAGGAAGTCAAGGCAGTGACTTCCTATGTCCTCTGAGTCAGCTTACCAAACAGATCCATGGCTATTTTTTTTCTTTCTTTCAGTGTAGCCCATTAAACTGATGGATCCTTTTTTGAAGGAGTTCCTGCTGCTTGTCTCAGAGTTTTCCCTGTGGCATTGTTGTGTTCTTCCACTTTTCTTTGTTATCTTGTGAAAGTCAGAGGTCAACAGTCTCCTGTCAGCCAATACTTAAAAAATGTTTGGAATTGGGTAACAGCTTTAAAGCTCATAGTGATTAGAGGAAAAATAAATCTTCTCTGACTCAGTAGTTGCATTATTAAATTAATCTGTGGATGGTAATTAAACAATTGTGCTCAAAAGCAAATTATGTTAGCTTACATTGGTCATTTTGTCAGGTGCTGCTGTAATTCTGCTGACAGAATGTTAAAAATCCTCTATAATTAAAACCACAAGACTTTAGTTTAAAACATTATTCAGACTGTTCCAAACATCATTGCCTCATGACCTTGCATCCTCAGATAGAGGAACATTGTGTGTATACTGGATTTGGACTTACTTTTGCAAAGGAAATTGATTTGCAGTCAGGAATCAAACAAGGCCACACCAGAGCGATGAAGAACTCACTTGGGATCAGACAGAGAATCTACCAATTCAATGAAATACAAACATTAAGGATTAGAACCCAGACATGAAGAGAAGTCCAAAGTAAACTTTTGTTAGAAATAAAGACAGAAATGTAAATGCTTAACTATATAATGAGGATTTAGCTACATGAAAAAAGGGGACTCTAGAGTGCTATGTCTATTGGTTCTCCATAGGCAGTCAAGGATACACCTTTAACAGAGAGTTTTTGGTCACCCATCCATCCAACCATCAATCTGCACCATGGTGTGGTGGTCATTGTTGTCTCATGGCACGATGTCTTGGATTTGACTTCACTGGTCGGCTGTTTGCATGTTCTCCCCGCGCCGACATGGGTTCAGTTTGGCTTTCTCTGACAGTCCAAAGACCTGGCTACTTGGTGGTTCTGGATTGGACATTAGTATGAATGTGAGGATGAATTGTTTTCTGGCATCATATGGTAGACTGGTTGCCTGTTTAAGGTTCAGTATGCCCTATCTCTTCTCTGGCTCCAGACAGCTTTGATTGGCTCCTGGACCCTGAACTGCACATGCAGTTAAGAAAATTGATAGTTTTTTTGGTGACTTGCTTATATTAAGCATCACAAAGGTGAACTGGTTATAACAAGTTCATTTTGGGAGCAAATTTAACCAGCAGGTCAGCCCATATAATTTTTTATTAATCACATCTCAATAATAATTCACGGAATCTTGGTATGTCTTTCCTATGCATCTGTTTATTGCCTCTCTCAGCACCTGGTCCTGTAATATACTGCCAAATCTGTGATTAACAGATTTGGCTGGTTTAGTGCAGAGGACTCAAGTAAGTGAAACGTTAAGTTTCAGGTAATTTGGATGAGTGGTGATTTCATTAATGGAGTCTTCTCCTTCTCGCTTGGCAAATAAATAGTGGAGTCTGTCGCTAGGCATCATCTAAGGAAAATGAACAATGTATGTTAAATTCACCGTTTAGATCATGTACTTAATTTATTATGTCACTCTTCTCTGCCTAATTATACTCACGAGTTTAAATTAAAAAAACTAAAAATGTTTTCTAACATTTCTTTCAAAATAAGAACAAATTTTAGAAGGAAAGTTGAGCTAACCCAAAATATCAAATTTATAAATTAATAGTACAACCAAATACATTTTTTGTGTGTATTTTCAATAGTAACTATGGCTATTCAGTATGAATAGATGTTAGTGTGCAGGGCTTGGTAGAAGAAAAGCTGTGTGTTGTAATGAAGTAATTTAACAAGTATCACTATAAATGTATTTTTGCAGGGAATAAATAAATAAATAAATAAAGGCATTATTACATGTGTAATGCAACATGTAAGGTTTATATACAGAGTCATATGCATAAATACACTGCCATTAGTGATTTGTCATTATTTTGCAACCCGATGGTTGTATGCAGCAAAAAGACATGCAAGTTGATATTAAATTAATTAGTGTTAACTTAAGCACCTCTGACGTATCTCTGATATACTTTTGTTGGTAATTTTGCTGAGTTTTGAGGAAAACTCTTTGCACAGTGAAAATAACAAGAACTAACACAGCCTCCCTAAAGATATGAGAATACAAAAAAACTGAAAACCACAACCGGAAATTTCCAACAGGAAGGAATGCCAGTCCTCAATCAGGTTATAAGTGTGGGCAGTGTGTGGGAGTATAACAGTTCCGTTTCAGTTGTAAGAAGACAGGACCTTCTGTAACTATGTAATTTACAAAGCTTGTTTGTCACTGTGCATAAATGCAAAATGTAACCTTTGAGATCTTAAACGCTTTTAGATCTGTACTTTTTGCTTTACATTGTTCGAGCTTGGCTACTAGCTTTACAACCCTGTTGCCATGCTGGCTTTCTGAGAGGGTGAGCTCTCAGAGCTGATTTGAATAAAGGATGTATGCTATGCAAATAAATAATTCCATAAAATGTAACACGGTGTTTTTTTCTGTAAGCACTGTCTGGACAACAGTAAACTCATTCCATATGTTTAATTAACAGGGAGATAAAAGGAGAGTTCTGTACGAGGGACAAGAGCTTCAGGAGGCAATTTGGGTTTAGGATCCTCATTTCAGATGCCTGGAATGCTAAGTGCTGAGTGGCTCTCTCTAGCAGCTGGTGGGGGACTGGCTGCACACAAAGCTCTGATCCTGGCTAATGCTCATAGTAGCATTTTATCAGCGGAACATCTAAAATTACACAAACAGCATACTGCAAATACAGCACAGGCTCACTATAATGAGAGAGACTTTATACTGGAGTACATTTCATATCCGTCAGGCCAAAAGTTGCTGCGCTTATTGCAAATAAGTACAATTTAATAATATATCCATTTAAATGAATTTTTTCAGAAAAAAACATTATATATTAAAATTAGCTATCTTAAATATGTTTAAGTAATGAGAATACATGAATCACTGATGAACTAATTTAAACCAGTGAATTGTTCAGTGTGATAAACAAGATGGGGGGCATATTGCTGCTAGCTGCTGCAGGGTGAGTGGTGTGCAGGTGTCAGCTGCCAGGTGTGCTAGAGCAGGATTATAGTTAGGCTTTGTACTACCCCAGTCCTATAATAACACCCACAGTAGTCTGGCCACCTGCCGCCACATCTCAGAGGAGCTTTTCTCTTCCGACTCCTAGGAAGCAGGAAGGCTCCACACTTTCAAACAAGCTTCCAGCCTCATTAAACCCTGCCTTTCAGCTTGGTAGCAACCAGCACTTAACTGAGCCAGACACAAAAGTGCTGTCACACTGGCAGAATTGAAGTTTTAAAGTGACAAGCAAAAACACAACCTCCACCCAGCATGTTTATTATAGTTCTTTATACAAGAATACAGAAATAAAGAAGTCAGACAGGTTAACATCACTTTGTTGAAAGAGAGAAAATTAACATCAGTTTATGAGAAAGAAAAAAAAAACACTAAATTGTTTTATCTGTTGTAGAACTATAGACAGAAGGCTAATTTCTTTTCTTTCCTTTCACCTCCAGCTGATTCCATTGATGTTCTGCAAGTGCTGAAGCTGTCAGAGAACATGGAGGGGGTGTCCTTGGAGGCTGGTCTCTGCACCAGCAGGAGAGGCACAGAGGAGACAGACCTGGCCTACAGGATCAAAAAGATCCAGCTCAGTGCTCCCACCAAACAGCTCTTCCCTGGTAGTGGGCTATTTTTTTCCCTACAAGACTTTATACAGAGTAGTTTTTCAGTGTAATATAGAGAAAGAAATTCTCAAGTTTTCCAAAGAAACGAGCAAAAAATCACTCAAATGTGTCACAGCTCATTTCAGCAAAACCTTAAGATATATGAACAAACTCCCTGTACTGCTCCTCTTGGGCTGACGGCTTTCATTGGCAATATTTTTAACCATTATTATTTCTACTCAGTTGTCACTATAGTGAGGGTGAGGGGTCCCTGCTGTGCTCTCTCTTGTATGACTTATCAACCCTCTCCTGTTCTCTCCTCTCTTCCTTCAGATACCATGTTTCCTGAGAATTTCTCCCTGATGACTACCATGCGAGCTAAAGAGGGCTCCCAGTTCTTCCTGCTTTCGCTGTATGATGACCAGGGAGTGCAACAGCTGGGGCTCGAAGTAGGCCGGTCACCTGTCTTCCTATATGAGGATCGGGACGGGCAGCCAGCACCAGAAATGTACCCCATTTTCAAGAAGGTCAACCTTGCTGATGGAAAGTGGGTAGTTTGAGGGCTGATATCTTCTACATAAGACCTATTAAAATTTAGAGTGAAGGTGATTTGCGTGTTTGGTAGATCAAACCAGCACACCAGCATAAATACATAAATGCATAAATGATATTAACTGCATTTGCAACAACTTTCTTAAACCTTAAATAGACAAAGCTTATACCTCAAGCCTGAAGTGTGTTAAGTTTCCCTTTATCTTTGTTTCTTTCAGATGGCACCGGATAGCCTATAGTGTGCAGGATAAAACTGTGACCCTTTACTTGGATTGCAAGAAAGTAGAGACCGTGGAACTGCTGCGAGGGGACAATGCTGTAGTCAGCACAAAGGGTGTCACTGTGTTTGGGACACGGCTGCTGGATGAAGAAATATTTGAGGTAGGGCATTATGAAAAAATAGAGGTCAAATCTAAATGTTTTGATAGTTTTTTCATACAGTACTAATAATTTACTGTTTTTTTAAATTTGTTTCTTTTGGGGGGGGGGTTGCATTTAGTCAACATTTCTGCACGTCTAATTAAGCAGACAAAGAATAAAAGTTTGAATAGATTATTTTGTGTTGGCTATGAATTGTTCCTCTAGTCTCCACATGCTAAAATGTTCTTGGGCAAAACATTGCATCCCAGAGTTACTTGAGGCAAGCCAGTGCAGTCAATTCCTATCAAGTGTGCATTCTTTGTGCATTAATTTATTGAGGTATACAAGTATCTAGTTTCACTGATATGCAATGCAATGCAGTGCACATTGAATGATCTGACTAGATGAACTTGTTTTCATTTGCATGAGTTGTTCGTAGTTAGTGTGTGAGCCTCTCAAGCTTCTTAATGTTTCATACTATTACCAGTTTAGCTCTTTTATGCCTGAGATGAGTCCATCTATCTACCTGTCTGTCTGTCATAATATAGCATTCATTTCAGCCTGTGAAAGTATAAGATATTAATTTTAGTAGAGGTGTAAGTTATACAGTTGGGTTAAGAAATGGTTTTCCTTCTCCATCAGTATCCTAAGAATACTACACAGTCTGCAAAAAGGAAGACTACATTTGAAATTATGAACATCCAGAGGAAGGGTTATTATAACTTCGTTCTGTCTTTTTTTTTTACCAATAGAAACAGATTTCCTCAGTCCTGACAAATGAACACCCCTAGCCTTTTCCTTTTCATAGATAATAAATAACTAACTCCTTAACCCTGTCTACACATTTTTTTCATCTTTCCGGTGCAACCATCTCATGTTGTAAGTCACTCTTTTCTTCCTTCCTACCCTTTCCTCTCAGGCATATTCCAGTTGTTAAATTATTTTATATCCCCACTTCAGTTAAGAAATGTGTCTCCTTGTGGGCTCTATAAATTTCCCTGTTCAGAAGCAAGGGAGACTATTTAATCTTTGGCTTTGCTCCAAAAACACTCCCATGCTCTTACTTGTCTTCGTTTGTGAAAAGTTATGATGATGATACCAAATTTGTGGTGATGACTAATACTCTTCAGACCATCCTTAATCAGATCCACCTTTTACTTTAATACATGCACTTTTTTTGTTGTCACGTGTAAGGAAGTGTGCAATCAGCTCTTTAAATCTTGTTTTCTGTAGAGCGTTAAGTGACCCAAAATCATTTGTTCAGCTTTATATTTTTGTTGATACAAGTGTCGATAAAAGACACATTTCTCACATGTGTTATCTGATTATCAAAGTTGTACACCTTGGGTGAGGCTGGTGCCACAGGGAAAAAAAAATTAAGTAGGCTGACCTTTGGCCCTCTGTTCCCAGACCCTGGTTCTGGGGAGGAGGTCAGTGTTCCAGCCCAGTTCTCCCACCGTGGGAGCTCAGCGTGGGAGAATGGGGACTTTGGTCAGCCACTAATGTCTCTATTGCTTCCAGATTGCTTACAAATTACTGCAGAAGTTTTGCATTCATACCCTGCTCTTTATAGGAAGCAAATTTTAGGTCTGACTGGACTCCTTTTTGGCTGCTATGTGCCCTGTTTGTATGTCTCCAACATTCTGACTGCTTAGATAAAATCCGGCCCAGTATTTATTTGTTAAGAAATTCAGATTCTTTCTGTCTCACTTAGTACAGGAAATAAGAAATATTTTTGGCTCTGCTTGTAAGGCATGTTGAAACAAAGTTTTGTCAAGCATATCTTTAAAGTTTAGTTTTATTGAGATGCTTACCAAACGCATACATAGATTTACCATTAAAAAATAGAGAAGTATAAATCAAAGTCTCTTTAAGTCAAAGTTAATTTTTTCTCGCTAATGACTCATAGCTGATGGTAGTCAGATGTTTTTGGTTAGACGTGAGCATCTGTTAGTGTCAAAATACAGTTTTATTGCAGTGAGATCGCTTATTATAAACTAGCTCCTTCACTCACAAAAGATTGTGACTCACACAAGAAATCTGATTAGGCGAAGGCTGGACAACTCCACAGAGAAGGCCTAGTTACTTATGATTTGGTGAAGATTATTGGCTAGCTGGCACAGCACACTTTATAGGAGACAGCAGGGGGAAGTGGAGTGGACTTCTAAACATTAATGAGCCTGTGCCAACAGTGACATGTGTGACAACATGAAAGAAGATTGGGCGTCACTGGAAATTTGCAGGTTCAGTTGAGGTGTACTCCTTTTTCAACACGCCCTCACATAGCCTCTTTAGATGTCCTTGCCCCAACCTAAATGAATAATGGCAGCATACACACGATTTGGGGCAACACTTACTTGCTGTGTTTCTCAAGAAGAGAGGGTTCCTGCTAGGCAAGAAAAACAGGAAAACTTGTCTGTGGAAGCATTTCCTTTGATCTTGAATTGAGATTGGATTAGATTGGATTAGCTCCTTTTTGCCTTCTCTCTCTCTCGCTCTCTCCATCTCCCTGCAGCTCTCTCTTTCTCTCCTTCTCTCTCTGTCACACCTTAGAGTGAAATAATTTCCTTTGCTTGACATGGGCTTTTGGCCAAAACAGGAAGAAAAAAAGGGATAAATGGATAACAAATCCTTTCATGTTTAATACATTAAAGCATAAATGACTGTTTGAACAGTCATTCCTAGGATTACAGTTTTGTTCACGATGATCAAGGCTTTGCATAGACATGCACTGCTGATTTGAGTTGTGCTGGAAGAAATATGAGGCGGTGGGTAAAGGAGAAGTGATGTGTTTAGATTTATTTCACCTCTGGCAGCTAAATCTTAATTAAAGAGATTACAATGGGGCTACAATTACCGCAAAATCAAGTGCTTAATCTAACTTAATTTATTATAAATGGTTGCCCAACTGTCCCTGGACACGTTTCACCAGGCAGTATGTTTGCTATAGCGTGTCAGTTACATAGATTTGTATCACTAATTCAATCAAAACCTTATCAACCACTGTCCTGTGGGGCTGGCAGCACTGTGTTTTTTTGTCAATTACTCTGTGATCCATGTCTCACAGAAATTAGCCCTGCAGCTCATATTTTTTTACTGTGAAGCTTGTGTTTGCTATTTTTGTATTTATTCACCCTTTAAAATGTTATGATCTGAGCCAAAAATTAGTTAAAATGTAAATATTTCTTAAATATACTTTAATATAATTTTATTTAAACATTATTTTTGGTATTTTTGATATTATTCTTTGGAATTATAAACTATATTTTGATAGAAGATTGCAGTTGTCTTGCGTTTAAGGCCATAAAGCCAAAAAAGGCTCGGTGTTCAGTACTGCAGGGTACAGCCATGCTATCTCTCTGTGTGTCTATATATACAGTCTGGCAATGCCTACAGGGCAGGATGGGAAGTGAAAGGTCCTGACAGGGGGCGGCGGTAGAGAGCTGCTTGACTGTTTCGTGTACACTCTCAGGCCCCTCGTGGGGTTATGGCCAAAAAGAGGTCCAATAGTCAGTAACAATTTTACTATTGCTGACAGTTTGTGGCACTCCTTTACAACACTCTGCTTTACATTTAGCCATGTAGCCAGATGTTCTCATAGCATCTGTTAAGTTGGAGAGTTTAATTTCTATTTTCTGTTCCATCCCAAGTGTCATTTCAGCATGCAGTAGCAGCTGCATGATTTCTTTATTTTGGATTTTTTTTATTTCAGGGAGATATTCAACAACTGCTGATTGTGGAGGACAGCGAGGCTGCTGCCAACTACTGTGTAAACTACATACCAGACTGTGACTCAGCTTTGCCCTATCACAGCCAAGCTCTGAACCTGCAGGAGGTCAGTATTACCAGTAATACCAGAGGAGGTGATGCCTACTGGAAAAATGTGTGCAAATTTTTGTATATTTCTTTGACGCTTCAAACTTTACAGTGAAGCCAAGCTTTTGGTGACCTTAAGTAACTGTAGAGTCCTGGCTTATGTTTTTGTCTGAACATGAAGGCCTGGGAATTTTAAAATGTTGTACATAGTGTGTCATTGTCTTTTTTTTCATAGCAGCCCAACATTTTGTATTAACGTTTAAGCAGTATCATGAAATTCTGCTTCTTGCCCTAATGGCAGGTCCCTCTGGCTTCCAAACCCTTAATTCACAGCCAGTTAAAGGAGCAAAAGCACACAGCTACATGTTTCAAAGGTTCTGAGGGCTTTTAAAAAGAGACTTGGACGATTACCACAGAATAGGGCAAGTAAGTGTATCTTCTTTTAAATACAGCCAGCAGTGGAGCAGTTCTTTGGTCAGGTGCTCTTTTGGCAAAATAGACACACACACAGAAACACACATTCACACACACACACACACAGACAGTGCCAGAAGCCCATAACTCAAATATGATATAATAGTTCTTCCTTTCCTTAAGGGATGTATAAAAACGGATCTATCATGGACATAAATTACTGTATATGTCTTTGGTGCTGTATGAAAGATAGAGATAAGATGAAAGGAAGGAAGCAGCTGTGTGTGTGGGTTTAATGAACCACACACAGTGTTTTCTATGTTTCTCTATTTTTTCTGCATATGCCACATGAACATCTGATATAGGTGAAAAAATTATGAGTGCACAACTTGTTGAGCCAGGCCACTGATGATCATGCCAGAATGGTTCGTTAATGGTACCGTGTGTCCATTTCGATAGTCATCCAGCTGACTTTTAAAGAGCTACAGCTGAGCAATGAACTCTTGAGTCCAGAATATGTCAACATCTGTCACTCCACTGACCTACTTCCCATCATTCTCCCTTACACACTGACCTTGTTTAAAAGTGGATCTAATTCATGTCACTGATGTCTTTTACAGACTTTGCCTACAACATAATTTTCAGGCAGGGGCCATTCCTAACACTGACATGTAACGGACGTCAGTCTGGAGCAGGGGTGGGCACTTAATTTCCCAAGGAGCAACATGAGAGACTAGGGCTGCTGTGGAGGGTGCGGCCCTTCACATTTGTTCACTTACCAGAGAACACTTTTTGCATAGAATTAACAAATTCGTAGCATCAAAGGCACCGTGACCTCTAAGCACACAAGTAAATACGTTTTTTTAAAAATCCATATTTGTGTATTCCTTCTCATTTCATGTTTGCGTCAGGCTTTTATAGGCTCATTGGAACTTACAGTGGGCATCTGTAAGGGTGTCATGGGACCTGATTACATTGCTTGGCTTTCCTGAAGCAGGTTATTTCTATGATTTTCATTTACAGCAGTCTTTGTTTTTTCTCCATCCTCCATCTATGTCCTCATCTTGCATTCTACTATTTCATAAAAGACCTTCCAATATGGGTCTGATGCCTTGATGCAAAGTGACCAGCCAGCTGAACCAAAGGAGGGCCCCAAAAAGGACAAGAAAGGAAAAAAGAACAAAAAGAAGAGGGATAAAGGCTCTAAAGGCAAACGCAGAGGCAAGGGCAAGGGCAAGAGGGGATCCAGAAAGAAAAAACACGAAGAGGAAGCTCTGGAGGAAGGCTTCCTTAGAGTTTCCACTACACTGCCTCCATATCAAACCCAGGAAACTTTTCAGGCAACTAAATTGCCAGAAATTAAGAGTACCCTAGAAACTGCTATTCCAACTGATGTTTTCTACAAGACCGTCACGGAGATACCAACACATGAACCTGACTTCACAACTGAAGCCTCTACTTTCATACCTAGGACATTGCCTGTGTCAAAGGTTACCGAGGAGGTAGACAAATTTGCCTGTAGATGCTGTCCGCTCCAGTCCCTCCCACTATTTACAGCTCTAACCAATCACTCCCCTAATATTTAGAGAGCACCTCTTCCTCCTCTCACCTCTGCAATCACTTACCACCACTATGTGTTTGTCTGTTTATAATTTGCACATAAACTAATTTGTCACACTCACACTGTTTCTGTTGCTGCAGCAGCCTCCGTCATGCTGTCACATGAATCTGATGTAGTCTGTCAATTAATAACACTGTAAACACTGTAATTAACTGCACACCTGTAAGCTTTTATCTTGGTTAACCAGTGTACTCCCATATAATCCACCTGTTTTGCTAACATCCATGTGGTACAATACAGTGTTTTGATTAGGCATTGCGTGGCACAGGGACATGCCCAGTGTGGCCTGGTTAATCTCTGCTCTGACTCACTTAAGTCTGTGTGCTTGCCTGCAGGAGGACACACCTGTAAGGGAACCAGTGGTGGAAGAGTATGAAGATGACCTTTTAGAAGACCTTTATCATGATCTCTCAGTTTCCACAGTAACAGTGGGCCCAAATGTTACTGAATATGAGGTAGGTTAAATGCAAACGCAAGAAATGTCCTTAATGCAGCACAGAAACACTGAGAGGTTATTTTGGTTTTCACTACACCAGTCACTAATAGTTTGTTATTTCTTAACAGATTCTTGAATATGAGGATTTCAAGAATGATACAGAGTTAGAGTATGAGGAGTATGAAATATACGAGGATGGCTTTGACTTTGCAGAGCGGGAAAGGGCTCAGACATGGGACGGAGAGGTAAATCTCACAGTGACCCCATACATCAAGTGAGTGGTCATGTTTTCAGTTGCCTGTGTTAAGTGATTTCTGACAGTCCGCATCTATTCATCTTTTACCCCTCCTCAGGCTAACCTCAGAGCAGAGAAAGGCCAGAAGGGAGAGCCAGCTATTATTGAACCGGTGAACTGTTACAGACTTTCAATGAATAGGCTAGTAGTTTGGCTGTGAGTATGGAAAATGACCTCATACTCTCCATGTTTTTCTAGGGTACAATAGTGAAAGGACCCCCAGGTCTACCAGGGCCAGAGGTAAACAAATTCCACCTGAACTTTTCAGATGAGGTGCAAAATGCTGAGATTTTCAGTGCTAGACATTGTTATGCAACTGTAGTGTTTGTGGCAATAGTCATAGGGCTTTTAAGGGAAGAATATGTACATTTGCACCCTTGCGCCTTAAGTTTTTGAACAGTAGTTAGTATGTAGAGTTGATATATGTACTCGATTATCGGTAAACGATTATTGCGTTTATGTAAGCAAATATGTACTAAATGTATCTTCCACAGGGGTTTCCTGGACCAGCTGGTCCAGTAGGACCTCCAGGACCCAGGGGAGATCCCGGTGACTTGGTGAGTGAGGTTTAGGACTTGGGCTCACTCGTTAAATGTTGAGTGAATTAGTTTGACCTCAGTTTTTTCCATCACCTGTGAGACCCAACTCTAAATTTGACTGTGACCTTAATGTGAAACATATCAGCAGGATCAAGATGTCCTGGCTTGCTGAAATGAACCTGCAGGAGTTCAGAATTTTATCTTGGCTCACAAATGTTGTTGTCTATGATTCATCATAGAAAATATGCCAAATTACATACAGAGACACCAGCAGATGCTCTGTCATTTCATAGTAGCAGAAAAAAAAAAGAATTGAGTGGATGAATAAGTGCTATTGCAACCACAAAGGAAAATTATCTTGCAGTTTTAAAGATAGAGTTGCACCTGAATCTTAATGACACAAAGACAAACTGGCAAGCAGCACTAACAACATTCCTCCACCTTAGTGTTCACCTTGGCAGAATAATCTTTTGAGGAACTGCATCTGAACAGTAATTTAGTATTACGTTTAGTCTTATCACAGGATAATTTTACACTTTATTTAGAGATACAATATTTACTGGATTATTTTAATAGCCTAATGTAAATGCAACAACCCTTCTTCTTCACAGATTACTTATCAGATCTTTACTTATCACATATACCGCTTTTGGATAACTTAACTTTTTATTGTAAGTATTTCAAATGAAGATGTGAAAAGCATTATTGCAATACTCTACACCTTTTTATGCTCCAGCGTTTTGCCGTGCTTTGACATAGACTGACACGTACATTATCTTTAAGGCCCTATATAACACTCACTCAAGTTCACTTTGTCGACATATACTTCACCAAATCATTAACACTCATTTTATTGGCTATTCTGAGCATGTTGTTAGAAGCAAAATTATTTACCCTTGAGACAACACAATTGTAAATATTTCTAATTATGCATCACTGTTAGAAATAGTTTAAAAATTCAAGACTAAAGGCAACATTTGGAAAATTATCATTGATTTATTAAAATATTCATTCAGTAGTCAGAAAATATAAAACAACTCACACAATGTGTATACAGAATATAAAGTCTTGTGTGTGGATTTGCATGTGTGTGTTTGTGAGACAAGCTGTAGAAACAGAGCAACATTTTTTTTTCAAAGAGTGGATTGTTTTCCTCTTCATCTAGCTTCCAAGTGTTTCTCTTACTTTTTCCCAGTGATATGCTGTACACACCATAGAACTTTCATGATTTCAGAGGACATCTTGTTGACTTGCATTCATTTTGCGAGCTAAATCACAACTGGATCTTGTGACATTTTAACCCCTAATCTTAAAAACAACCCGTCCTCTTAAAATTCTCTCAATCTCTACTCAGTCTCTGTGTCACTCACTCACTCTCTTGCTTGACGCCAAGTTATTTTTCATCCCTTTCCTGTCTTCGCTTTTCAGGGTCCCCCAGGACGGCCTGGCCTTTCCGGGGCTGATGGGATTCCAGGCCCTCCAGGAACACTGTTAATGCTACCAGTAAGAACTTAAACACACTGAAACATGCACACGCGAACGCACACAAAGTACACTTTTTCCATGTGTGGTGTAGTGGTAAGACCACAAGGGGGGGCTGTGTGGCTGAACTAGCTTCATGCTTGGGAAATCCTGCAGTGAGTAGTGACTTCTGCTTGTCATTGCCTCCAGTTTCAGTTTGGAGGTGATTCCCAGAAGGGGCCAGTGGTGTCCCCCCAGCAGGCCCAAGCACAAGCTATATTGCAACAGGCCAAGGTATACTTCAAACAAGCAAATTCACAATACAACATTACTGCATACTGAGATTTAATTCTCTATCAAAATATTTTTTAAGCATGTAGCAAGTCAGCTGGTACCTTGTTTAGCTTACATAAAGCATAATGTTGTTTTTCTTTCAGATGTCACTCAGGGGGCCTCCAGGTCCGCTTGGTCTTACAGGGCGACCGGGCCCATTGGTATGAATCTCTCTCTCTCTCTGACCTTTATCAAATTTGCATCATATCTCAAGGGCTCCTACGTCCTCTACCCTCAGCTTTAAACTCTATCTGACCAAGCTCAAGCTCTAGTCTCTCTTTCCTATCCTAACCTCATCATTATGCTTGCTCCGTATATTTAAATTGAGAAATTTGTCTGTTTTTCCAAAAAAACAAAAACAACCCCCCAAAAAACCAACCAAACCAAAAAAAAACAAGAGATGGAAAAGTGAAACCATTTTTAGATGATTTGTTTTTAGTTCATTCTTAATTTGTCCATTTGGGTCTATATTTGAGGAGTATGTTTGTATACATGTATATACATTTGAAAAAGTTGAGTTTTCCATCTTTGTCATGTCATGCATGACCTTTTATTTCGCAGGGTGATCCAGGTCTCTCTGGGCTCAAAGGAGAACGTGGAGAAAGTGGCTCTGCTGTAAGACTAGACATAATTTTTACCTCACACCTGCCTTCGATCATAGCCGCTTTGTCTTTTTGGTCATGGTATTGATTTCCTTTTGTCCTCTTGCTTTCCTTTTAACACCTTTTCCTATTTGTCTTGCTCTCTTCATTTGTCATGAAGGGACCACGTGGGTTGCCAGGCCCCACTGGAATTAATGGGAGGCCAGGCAAGAGGGTGAGATATCTTAAGTTTTGAAAGTTTCACTGCTGAAAACATTTATGTCTACAGCTTGTGTAAAAAGCATATTGTAGCGTAGAGTGGCCTACGGTAAATCAGATCTGGATGTTGTATCTCATAGGGCCGTGCTGGAGCAGACGGCGGTCGTGGCGCTCCAGGAGAAACTGGCACAAAGGTGAGCTCTTTGTGATTATACTGAACTGCCCTTCAAATGAGCTACACCCAGTACACACACATTTGGCTCTTCTACAATCTCGTTTAGGTTGTGTGTTTGTATGAGTGCTGCATTGTCAGTTGTAGGACCATTTCATTGTTGTTCCTGTTAACTTTACTTGAATTCATTTTCCTGTTTCCATGAACACAGTAACACACATGTTTAGGTGGCGAGGTCTTACACAATAACAAACTATCTCCACTTGCAAGTGTAAGCCTTTAGGTGTCGAGTATCCCCCAACTTATTATACATTACTGACAACGAGGCAACTCAATATATAACAGCTGCAGGAAGCGCTTAGTAAATAACTCAGTCTTCCCTGATGTGTCTGACAGAACAGCAGAGTCTTTATCAGTCAAAGCAGCATTTTAGCAGACCTACAGCTAATCTTAACGCTTTCTCTTCCCGATGCACACTGTGAGCAGATGGGAGGCTCTGCCAGGGGAGACTTTCACTACAATTCTGCTAATGTTTACACATTACCATATGTGTGTGTTTCAGGATTTAATGCACTTGGTTCTCTGTTACGTTGCAGGGCGACAGGGGTTTTGACGGCCTCCCAGGTCTCCCAGGAAACAAGGGGCACAGAGTGAGTTACATCTGGCTACTTGATACTGTCACTGCACTTAAAGCACTTAGTCATTCAGACACCAACATGATACCATAGCATGCATGAATACCTTACACATCGTATAGCAGATGTTTATTTCCATTATGTGACCATAATGGTTGTTGTGACTTCTGTGATGACAGGGTGCACTAAAAAAAGCATCTGCTATAAACAGAACATTCCTAAACATCTAGAGGCTTGTTGCTAATGCTTTTTTCTTGTAGGGGGACAGAGGAAAGCCTGGTCCTCAGGGACCTGTTGGGGAACCAGGAGAGAGGGTAAGTGTACAATGCCTCCCAAAATTTAATTTCACGCTGAAAATAGTTTTTCTAATTTTTCTGTTATGGAAAGTTAAAGGCAAGGTCTTCACAGAGCATTAACTAAAACTATTTATTCAGTTAACCACGACATATCGATGTAAAGATGTAAAAAAAAAGATGTAAAGTCTATATTATAACTTTCTTCTTTTTTATTTCCGCTTGGCTAGCCTGAGTTCATTTGGTAACTACGTTTGCAAAATACATTAAAAAGCTAGCTAATACATCCCTGCCATAGAATTGAAAATATGAAAGATAGAAGCTCTGTCAGGATAGTATCAATTTATGCAAGCTGGCGGGTAAGGTTTGAGAGGGCGGTCTATTAGTCTTTGCTCAAAGATAGTTGAGCCTTATCTGTCAGGCAGTGAATTTCTTTAATGAGCTATTTCCACAGATTATGTCTCTGGGGATATAAATGTATCCCTGCCTAAGGTTGAGTAAGAGAGGCACACAAAATCTGTGTTGAATGTATGTCCTTCCTTTTATTTTAGGGATCTAATGGACCTGTTGGGCCACGAGGGCAACCAGGCGAACCTGTGAGTATACACATACAGAAAAATCAAATGTCTCATGATATTGTTTTTATATGTAGTTACACATCACAGAATGTCTCTAATGAAAATATTTATTTTTTTGTGTTCCTCAACGGGATAAATTCTTGATTCAAAGGATGCATTAATCTAGTCTGTGTTTTAAAAGCTCTTTAATAGAGAAATTTAAAAAAAAAAGCTAGTAAAACGGAAACCGATTTCTCCAGCAAACCCAGAGGGGATTGCCGGTGATTACTTTATTTAGGAGCTGACTGAAATGTCTGCCCAAAGCATACAGCAGAACTTACACAAGTACAAACTGTGCTACTTGTATTTCTCATGTACAGAAACACTGAACAATATTTTGCAATACACAGCGCCTAGTTAAAAACACTAGGACAGTCTCACCTTATTAAAGTAACACTGCCACAGGGTTCACCTTAGCATTATAAGCGAAAAGGTCACTGGAAATAGGCATCTCGAATACAAAGGTATAGCATTCTAGATCTGTCATAGAGATTATACCTAGAGATTACTATAGGATCCCTGAAAGATTTTAACAGCACCACTGAAGAGGCTGTCGTTTTTATGCATCTGCAGTGAACACTGGTTAATTGGTTATGAGTCACACTCTGTCTTTCTCCCTGTAGATGAGGTTAGGGCTCAGCAGGGTTCTGTCCCTCCAAATGGATCACTGAGTGCAGGAAGAAACTGAGCGCAGTAAGACATGTTAGGAAAACTGTGCTCAACTACAAAGTCGTAGGAGAGGAGAGGATTTAGCTGTTTTGATGAGAGCAAGGGAGATAGGAAAAGTGACACAGTAAGAGACAAACACAAGACAGAAATTTGTTTGGTGGTGAATGAGATAAGAGAGATGGAGTGAGGAAAGTGAAAAGAGAGAGTAGGAGAGAGAAGAGATAAAATCCTGGCCTGAATGATTATATTTCCATATCAATCACTTCCCAGGAGATCACAGATGTGGCTTTGGAACAGGTGGCTTGGCCAGCCTACAAAGAGGGAGGCTGACAAAAACAGAGCACACAAACACACTCGTGCTAACAGGCTAGCACAGTCTCCGTGGCTAGCACGTACAAAACAGATGCATGCACACACACACACCAAAGTATATTATGTCTCTCCTTGTTTTTCTCTCTCTCCTTAGTTTTTATTCATGATTTAGTATTCCACTCTCATTCAGTCTCATCATGAATGCAGGCTAGCTGCTGACTATTTGCTGTGTTTTGTCTCCAGGGTCCTCGAGGTCTTGTTGGGCCAAGGGGGCCACCTGGCCCACCTGGGCAACCGGTAAGTCAACATCGACTGAATTACAGGATCAAAGTTATTCAGCTGCTTCAACTCTATAAAAGCCTCTCTAGTGCATGAATCATCTATATGCTTCTAAGATGGACAAGAAAACTGTTGAACTATCTCCATATTTTGATCAAGCTTTGACATTACATTTGCTATTTTCTAACTTTTATTGACATGCATTTTTTTTCAGGGAATTCAAGGAACTGACGGAGTACCAGGGTCAAAGGGCAACCCGGTCAGTCCTGCTACCTTTACCATCACATCTTCGCTAACCTACTATTATGTACCAATGATTACTGGTTAAAATACACGTGTGGCTTTTTTTTACACTAGCAAAATCACAGCAACTTAGGTTTAACTGCTAATGGAAATATTAACCAGTCATGTGATGTCAGCATACAACCATTGGACCAAGATCATGTTAGGACAGAGTGTATGATCACCAGCGTTTCTTGTTCTTAGGGTCCAATTGGAGAGATGGGGCCCCCAGGTCAACAGGGAAATCCTGGAGTACAGGTATTTCATCATCAGCAGAGTTACTTTGAGAGTTAATCACCTCAGTATTACACAGTTGGCTTCTAGAATGCATTTAGAAACTATTTTTCTGTGCATGAAGACCTGTTTCTTTGCATTTTTACTCCATCTCACGGTTTACTTGCTCTTCTCTAGGTTTAAAAAATATCTTTGGCCTTTTGGGCATATAAAAAATTAATTATACATTTGCACAACTCAATAAAGGATTCAAAATAGGAGGCTGTTTTGTTAGTTAACGAAAGGACTGTTTTAGAAGATACAACGTTTTGTACCCAACAGCAACAAAGTGTCATTTTAAAATGCTGTCCGTGACATTAAAGTCATATTTTCAGATAGATCCACACCTATACATATAATTCATGGCTGTTACATATACATGTACCATATTCACACACACACACAGTCATGCAAAATCTAGGCTCCTGGCCGTCTCCTAAACTCAACACTTAACTTGATTGATGCTTTGTTTTGGTCTAGGGCTTGCCTGGTCCTCAGGGTCCCATTGGATTGCCAGGAGAGAAGGTAGGTAGCATGTCTCTCACTTAATTTCAAAATTAAAGCTGTGCCCTTATGAACCCTGTCATCACACACTCAAAGGAGACAGGCTGAAAAGGGGAGTATGACCAAGCCACTTCTGGCTCCCATTCAGGCAAGGTGGGGCTAGACAAGAAATCAATACACAAGAAACACACACAGGCATAACAGGCGCCTAGGACAGCCTTGGGTGCTGCACATCATAAAGCCAGACTGATAAAAGAAATAATAAGGACTTGGTCACAAATACAATTGTAGCAGCAAAGTGGAAATTTTGTTCACTCAGGGATGAGTTGAGGTGTTATGCATCTGAAGCTTGACTCTAGTATTGATGCATCTTTACGTCCCATACAGGGTCCCCAGGGGAAACAAGGCATGCAGGGACTACCAGGCATTGACGGTCCTCCCGTAAGTAACACATAAACCTGTGTCTCTGCACATCTTTTTATATTCAGTATCAGAATTTTCTACTGATAATGCACCAGTCACCATCAGCTGATGTACTGCAATCAGTTTAAACATAGCATTTCTGTACAGATTTTAATAAATCAACCTGTTTGTCAATCTTCAGTAGATATCTAGACAAAGATACTAGCTTATGAAGCAGAGAAAGCTGTTCCCCCCGTACATCTATACAATTAAGCAAACTGTGTATGCATACAGCTGTTTATATGTAGACACACACACAATGCAGAAAAGTAGGAAAGGATTAAATTGGCTAACCTACACTTTCTGTGGTTTGCTGGTAGGGGGACATAGGAGGCATTTTCTGAAATGGATCCATGGCAAGGCATTTTGAATAAAAGTCATTTTACAGTGTAGCTTTTCTTATTATTTTAGACTGAAGTCAAACACATTTTTATACATAGTGGTTCTTGTATTATTTTTTTGCAAAACCCGGTGATTTTATGGTGCTTCACTCTCAGCCCTGATGCAACTTCCTGTTTTTCACTTTTCAATCAGAAATTCCTATGTTGAGGTGATATAATAATCATGTATTGCACTGATAAGTCAAACCGATATTTTTTACCTGGTTAGGGTCACCCAGGAAGAGAGGGCCTCCCAGGAGAAAAAGGCATCCAAGTGGGTATCTGCATGTCTGAAGCTTGTCTATTGCAATAATGGATCAAGATATTAAAATGCCAATGTCATTTTTTTTTTTTCAAATCCACATCCGTGTATTAACATTAAGGCTTATCATTATGGTCATTGTGTCCCAACAATGCCATCTTTATTATAGAAAAGCATAAGTCCATTAGTGTAAGCAGCATGCACTCAGAATCATCTGCTTCTCTTGTTTCCTTTTTGTCTGACAAGAGAAAAAGTCACTGAGTGCAATGTTTATTCATATCTAATAAGAGAATTGCCTCTTTGCTTGCTACTTCTTAATTTAAAAAGAGTACTGTAATAATGTAATTTTTTTTCCATGTAGGGTTTACCAGGGGCTCAGGGACCAGTTGGTTACCCAGGGATTCGGGGAGTAAAGGTGAGACATAATGATGGACAAGCTATGTGAGTCTATGACTGACAGGTGACACATGGAGGGAGAGCACCTCACTTCTCAAGGGGATTGCCAATAGCCAGATGAGAAGCATTTGACGGATAGAACAAATGTTACATACAGCAGTAAAGTAGTCCATTTTTACTGACTATGATTTTGAAAGAGTGGAATAAAACATGAAGTTGTCATAGAAAGGCTTTCTGCTTGGGGTTGGGTTTTGTTAAATCCTCTAGGGAAGCCCTTGTTGGATTTTTTTTACCATGAAATGAATGTAGTGCCAATAACTACTGAAAAATTGATCAATTTTATGTAAAGAGAAAATCAATACAGATTTACAGTTGTTTTATTTTAAGTTGACATTTTTCTGATAATACAGGTGAAATGCATAATATATAAAGTCCAGGGTTTTTCTCTTGAATGCTGGTTTATTAGTTTTCTTAAACTGGATGTTTCTTTTTTTCAAAGGGAGCAGATGGAGTTCGAGGTCTAAAGGGGAGCAAAGGAGAGAAAGTGAGTGAAGTAGAGTGTGAACTTCTGTTTTTCTGCTAGTGGCCAAAAAATGGTTTGCGACTATAAGGACACTTGACAAATTTTATTGTTATGATGGTGTTTAAGTCCAGTTTTTACCTCTTCACAATACATGACAGGGAGAAGATGGCTTCCCTGGGTTCAAAGGTGACATGGGTGTCAAGGGAGACATGGTGAGAGTGACATCTAATAACAAGCCTCTATGTTGTTTTCTCTTAGTTATTGTCTTTTGACTAAGATACATTTTTCTTACTTGCTTTCTGCTCTCATTCGTGACTTCAGGGTGATAATGGAGCTCCTGGTCCTCGTGGAGAAGATGGACCAGAGGGGTCAAAGGGTCAAGCTGGACCCATGGGAGATTCTGGTGCTTTGGGGATAGCTGGCGAAAAGGTGGAGATATTGAAAAATAAATAAATAAATAAATGAATAAAACATTTCTCTTCAAGATAGACTGCCAAAGAAGAAAACTTGTATCTAAGTGAGCAGTGAAGTTATATACTAGTTTTGCTTAGTTTTCAGTTATTTAATGACAAAGCTATCCTATAAAATCACGGTTTAAAATTTCACGAAAATACTGAACATATGGATTTTAATGGCCTTACATTTATTACGACAGATTATACCCCAGTCCTGAGGCGAAATTGCCACTGCACTGGTGTGCATGTATTAGCTATTAATCTTTATGTCGTCACTTTATGCAGTAATACAGAAATTTCTTGCTGGATTGGCACAATAATAGTGTGCAGTACGTTATAAATATCTTGACTGGTCATGGGTTTTTCTGTTTAATATTTGCCTTATTTCTTCCTTCTCTATTTTTTGTCTTTTCTCTCTCCAGGGTAACCTTGGTGTGCCCGGTTTGCCAGGATACCCAGGAAGACAAGGTCCTAAGGTGATTTAGTGTTGATGGGCTATTATGATCAGTTAATGTATCCCCTGGTCCCTTTATCAGAGCTTTAAGAAGAAAGATGTGTGTCACTGGCTGGACTGTTTCCTGTCTGATTAGAAATAAAGGATGATGAATAGCATATTAAAAAAGGCTATTTTATTTATAGTTCATTAGTGACATCAATTCATTACATGTTGATGAATGGTGTGTTTAAGGCTGTGTTGAGCTCATGGATTAGATTTGCTTTAATTTGATACAGTAGTTAATTATAAGTTAATGAGACATTAGGGGTGATGTCTGATAAATGGAGGGCTGAGGCTGATTAACCTCTACTTGTGTCTCCAGGGATCACTTGGCTTCCCTGGTGTGGCTGGGGTCCCAGGAGAGAAAGGACGAAGGGTGAGAGCTATACGAACATTTTAATACACATTAAATTTTGACTTTCACACGATATGCATTTACATTATTATGTAGGGGATATGTTTTGAAGTAACTGACTGATGAATATTTGTTACCCAATACATTGCAGGGCCCAGCTGGTCAGCAAGGCACTGGTGGGCAAAGAGGTCCTACTGTGAGTACAGCTATAGGTGCCTTGCCTACACACCATTTTATTTAAAAAATTTTAGAAACCTAAGTCTACTCACTCTAATTATATATGGTATGTCAAACATCACCAGAATGTTTTCATATTACCACATATTTGTCTTCCACCTCCTGATAATTTATCAATGTGCTAATAAGCCTGCTGTTTGTTTTCCAATAGGGAGCCCGCGGGGGAAGAGGAGGAAAGGGACCGACTGGAAAGCCTGGAGAAAAGGTACATGTAGTGTCATAAACAAAGATTATGTCCATGCACACATTTACACACACCTGGCTAACTCATAAAGTATGGATTAATGCATTGACTAAGTGCAAACTGGTTGTTGCTTTTCAATTCTTGATGGCAGGCCATCTGGCACGCTACCGTCTGGAAGGGGATGCTTCAATTTATACCCTCACCCTCAAAGAGCAACTTGGGAAAGCTAAAGATTTGTTGGCAGTCCGAAAACTAAAAATGTTTGAGCGTCTGATTTTTAGCTATACATTCATTTGCCTTTCGCCTTTTCAATTTGTTAGGGTGCTGCTGGACAAGATGGGCCTCCAGGGTCCCCTGGAGAACAGGTAATGTTTTTAACTACTTCATAATAAATATGATACATTTAGCATCTAAATAATATTTTGTGTGTGAAATCTTGGCATCATAGATACGTTTTGATAACCTGCCTTATCTGTTAGGGTCCTCGAGGACCACAGGGAAGACATGGTGAACCAGGACCTAAAGGGCCTAATGTGAGTGGGCTAAAATGTGTTTGTCCTTTGGTTTACTTTACCAGATATTTATATTGACCTTTGATGATTGTTTATTATAGTCATATCAGAAAATTCTTCTTTTGCAGGGTCCACCTGGAAAGGATGGAATACCAGGCCATCCAGGTCAAAGGGGAGATCCAGTGAGTCACTTTTGATCTACTGTAAACAATTGATAAGCCAGGTTACAGTACTTTCAACATTTTCAACAATATTAAAACACAATGCCTTTTGATAAGTCATCATATAAAAGGATCAGTTCCCCTCAGTTGTGATAGAGGGTCACAACTATCACTTGTCTTTTTCTGTAGGGCTTCCAAGGAAAGAACGGGCCCCCAGGCCCACCGGGTGTCGTTGGACCACAGGTAAGAAAATCAACCACTTTTAATTTAATTTTGAATCAACTGGTTGTTTATCACAAATGACATCTACAATAAATAACTACCATCTGCTATGTGATGTATGCTATGGTTGCTTTTAGGGCAAATCTGGTGAGACAGGACCAACAGGAGATAGAGGCCATCCAGGTGCACCAGGGCCACCAGGTGAGCATGGTTTACCAGGAACTGCCGGAAAAGAGGGTGCCAAGGTGAGTACTTTTCATCATGATGTTCGGATCATAATCACCTACCAGTATTGCCTTATCACTGTTATATTAGATAAAGCCCAAAGACTCTCTCAGCACTGCCAGAATATCTCTTGGATCTCATCCTATCCTCTAATTTTCTAATAAACAACACATGAAACCTGACAGTGTCGAGTGTACGATGGCCTATAAATGATAAATGTTCTTTCATGGTGTGACTTTCTGGTTGATGCATGAAGGCCTATTATTTGCTGTTTCTAGGGAGACCCAGGTCCATCAGGTGCCCCTGGGAAGAGTGGCCCTGTTGGGCTTAAAGGCTTCAGAGGGAACAGAGGGACGCCTGGCCAAACGGTAACACACATTTTCATATACTTAATATATATATTGTGCTGACTGCCAACAGCAATTGATGAGACTGGTTTTTGTGCTGAATTAGAGTACTTACATTTACTGTAAGTACTCTAATTCATGTGCAGATTGCTATTAGATCACAAGTTAAGAATTTTGCAAATTAAAGCTGTAAAAAGATTTGTTGTCCCAGGATTGTGAAGGCTGTTTGTTTCTGTGTCTCCAGGGTCCTGCAGGTCTGAAGGGAGGAGAGGGCCTACCTGGTGTCGCTGGGCCTATTGTACGTCTAATTTGTTGAAATTGCTTTCCCATCCTATTCCCTGCTCCATTTTCTGCTGCTATGTTTTATAGAATGCTAGGACATATGAAGCAGGAGGCTGTTTCCATGGTGACCAGTGATCGTGACCGTTGCGTTAAATAAAATAGTGAATCGTGTGATATAGTTCTCTCACCTCGCTATCTCTTCTTATTTCCAGGGTTCCACTGGAGAAAGGGGTCCCGCTGGGCCGGCTGGCGCTATTGGCCAGCCAGGACGCCCTGGCGGCGTTGGTCCTGCTGGGCCGATGGGAGAGAAAGGCGAGCCAGTAAGATTTGGAACATTGCTAATTTTGTTTCTCACGCAACAATGTCCACTAACACGTATGATACAATCACCTCCCACCACTGGGTAATAAGCAATGTGTGCTCTCACTTTGGAATGTGATATTATGAGCCAGAGAGGAGGAGAAAGGTAAAGAAGACAGTGAGAGGATATATAAGTTTGATCATGTCTGCTTTCCCGAAAGTGGGTTTCTTTCCTGGTATGACACATTAATCATTGTGTCATGTTGCTTAATGAGAATAACAGTTATAATATATAATATAGAAATATGATGTTTTGCTATCTGTTTGCTAGGGAGAGAAAGGGCCCCCAGGGCCAGCTGGGCGTGATGGAGAACTGGGACCAAGAGGGCTGCCAGGGGCTGCAGGACCTCCTGGGCCTCCAGGGGAGGATGGAGACAAGGTATAGTGAACAGCTAACACTTGCAACATTTGTTCTTGCTGATTTTTGGACTTAGTTTTTCATGTGTTTGCACTTACATTGATAGGGAGAAACAGGAGTACCAGGCCAGAAGGGTAGCAAAGGAGACAAAGGAGAAGCTGTGAGTATGAGTTTTTAAGTATAAGCATGACTGTGAATCACGAGGAGGTATGGGATAAAGGGTTATGAATGATTTGTCATATTTTAGAAAGCCTGAGCCTTTAATCATCTTCTTCCATCAGTAGATATGTATTGAACTATCAGTCCACTCCTTTATAGGGACCCCCAGGACCTGTTGGAATTCAAGGACCTGTGGGTCAGCCAGGACTGCCGGTGTGTGCCACAATTTAAAAACAATTTTAAAAAAATCATTACAGGGTGGCTTGAACTGTGCAATTGTGCAATGCGGACTTCTCTGTGTTTGTTTTAGGGTGCAGATGGTGAACCAGGTCCTCGTGGGCAGCAGGGCATGAATGGGGCAAAAGGAGATGAAGGACCTAGAGGCTTTAAGGGGGGATCTGGTCCTTCTGGACTACAGGTAAAAAAAAAAAAAAAAAAAAGCAATGAATTTTAAGAGTGACTATGTCTCCATATTTATAATAGAGTATTTCCTTTCCCTTCTCATGCCTATCACTATACTTCCCTATCTTTGTAGGGAATGCCAGGACCACCAGGGGAGAAAGGAGAGAGTGGGCATGTTGGCTCAATGGTGAGTACTGCACCACAATCTCAGCACATACATCATTCATCTCATGTCCATTATGGTCCACTGCTGCTTTCAAGTTGCTTCTGACTCATCAGTTCTCTGACATCTTACATCATTATCTTTTTGACTGCCCGTAATCTTTTTCAGTATTAAACACTATTTCTCACTTCATCTAAAAACCTTTAAATATGTTTCTTTAAAATTTTCCACTTTATCAAGAATAGTTTAACAGATCTGTTTGAAATTCAAACATGTATTCATTTAGTAATAGGAAACAATTATTTAGAAGAAAGATATTAGACCATAGGATCCTTAGCCTTTGCAAATGGTGTAAATTTAGACTTTGTACATTAACATGATATACATTTTTGTTCATGATGAGGAAATTGGGCATTACAGTGGTGCAGTGGTTATCACTGTCGCCTCACAGCAAGAACATCCCAGTGCAAAGACATGCAGTTAGCTGAGTTATATTATTTGGTGCTTCTAAATTAGCTGTAGGTGTGAGTGCAAATTTCAGGCTGTCCAGCATGTAACCCTCAACTCGTCCTATGGCAGCTGGGATAGGTTCAGCCCCACTCTAGCACTGAGTTGGATAAGCGGAGGAAAATGGCTGAATTAGCATTATTATGTGTGTGATTATAGAAGTTATTGCCCAGCTCATACAAATGAGACTGCTTTTTCTTGGTTCCAGCATTCCTTTTGACTTATTACTTTTGCATTTGCTCGCAGAACAACAAATACTATCCCCTTTCTGTGGGACTAAAAGGAGATGGAAAGACAAAGCTGGCAAGATTAGAATAATTCATTAAAAACACACCACTATTTAGTTCATTATGTTTTGTTACAATTTCTGTTTCTGGATAGATATACACAGCTGCACAAAAATAATAGAATAGCTATGAGTATGATAGTTTTCTCCAGGACAATAAACATAAAAAGAATTAAAGAAAGAATAAGTGATGAAATCCAGTTAGCATGTAATAGAATATGCCTTTATTTCAGAGAGATAGCTCCACTGAAAAGATGTAATAGCTAAATGTTATTTAGGATATATATTTTTTTCTTTAAATTGCTTATTATGGAAAAAAAAAGACTTCTAATGAGTCAACAAAGGAGGTGAAATTGTTTTATTTTTTAGATTCTGGTGTTTGTATTGCAACGTTTTAAGGTATTGGCAGTCTGTAGTTGGTACACAGACACCCCACCTGAACTTTAATTAGTACTACCTATTTAGTTCATTAGCACCAGCTGTGCTGAATCTGCTGCTGCGGTTTAAACTTGTGAGTCACCCTTTCCTCTGCCGATAATCATTAACATTTACTGCCCTGAAACTATGGGATGTGTTGTTGAGTGGGGCTGGTTTTTCTGAGGTCAGTGATTAGTCCTAATATTTGTACAAAGAGGTGTAACACTGATATCCAAAGAAAGTCCAGTCTTGGCGTTGCCAGTTTATTGTGAGCCGAATGCACACAAATTAAAGAGGAGTCAGCTACATCCTGAAATAAGGCTGTTCTGTCAATAGCTTGTGTAGGTTTTCTATGGATACGCCGGTCTCCTTACACTGTCGAAAGAAATGCACATTAGATTAAGTGGTGATTCTAAATTGGCTTTATTTATGGATGTGAGTGGGAATCATTGTATGCGTCCCTGTAATGGACTGAAAACTTTCCTAGGATGTACAACACCTCCTGGCCAGTGATAGCTGAGCTCCAGCTGCTCTGGGACCTCATGTGGATAAATGCTTAAGAAAATGCCTCCGGTAGTGTTCCCCTTAAAACATGCTTGAAAACACTAATAACTGACAGACTCACCTTGGAGGAATTTATGAAAACCTAACGAAATTTTTGTTTTCCCAATAACAGGCATTTTGATACGCAGGCAGTGTGACTTGTCATAACAGCAAAAGCACAAGTGAAACTAATAATGTTAACTGCGGTTCCGCTCCAGGTAATGATCCCAGTAAGCCGTGTCAGAGAGCCAGCATGCACAATATCATACCGAGCAAAAGATTTTAGTAGAGACATATCACAGCAATGACATGCTTAACAAATGAACAATCCTTAACACTTCTTGTAGTCCCTCATTAGCTCCATAGCAGTCAGTGTTATGCTGACAGGTCAGTCATTAAAATCTGGCATGTAAATTTGGGCATTTGGTTATATTTTATAAATAATTATCATTAGTGGAAAGAAAGCCGTTTAAACGCATTAACCTGTAATATCGCTACATCATTTTAAATCTGTGATTTAAGGCCAAGATTGACAAGTAGTAGTACTCAATAGACCTTGGCTTCATGTATAAGGAAGATGATCCCAGGAAATGAATAGGTCATTCTGTATGTGAAGGAAAGAAATGAGATAAATAAAAACTGAAAAAGAAGCAGTGACAGAAAGGAGGCAGTGGAGCAATGGAGTGGAAGGAAGAGGCGGGGCCCTTATTGTGAGCAGAAAGACGGTGTGACAGCTGCTAATCAGATTAGCCTCAGCCTTGGCTGTCTAATGAGCATCCTCCTTTGTGACAGTCATCTCACAACGCTGTCAGCCATGAACACACGCTCAACAAGATTCTCTATAGCCCCTCTTCTCCACAGCCAGATTAGGGAGGGAATGCATTAAAATGGAACCAAAACAAGAGAGAGGGAGAGAAGAGAGATGCTGAGGACTCAGTGGGGAAGTTTCATTCATGTGTGAGTGCTGCGGATCACAGAATTCTTCCCTCTAATGCCGAAGTATTTCTCCACCAGAAGGATATGTGTTTCCTCTAGTCCCACATAGTCTCTCTCTGGGCAGATTGTCTGTCTTTCTGTTTCAGTGTCTTTACAACACAAGGTTCCCTCCAAGACTTCAGAGTGATTCAGAGCGCGGCTCAGCATCTACTCAACTGAAACTGAAGCCGAGCACATTTAGGATTAATTGCTTGGCGCTCTCTTGAGCAACACAGAAGAGTCAAATCACATGCTGTCCCTGGCTTGAAGAATATGGTCTTGTACATCACAGGATAGAGGTTTCTTATTAATAAGAGAGAATATGAGAGAAGATGTGTGGGGAATATGAGCACGAATCAGAGTCTGTGTCATACTGAGGATAACTGTCTGACCTGTGTGGATGTCTTCATCGTGCTACTACGATAGCAATCATTTCATTTCTGTTGTTATTATTATCATCATTATTTTTTAGTTAAACATGTCATTTCTGTCTTCACAGGGGCCTCCAGGACAGCCGGGTCCACGCGGTCCTCAAGGGCCCATTGGGGGAGAGGTAGTTTTATTTCATTTTTTAAAATATCTTTTTTAATTACATACTTAGATATGAATACTGAATTACTATACTAAATTTATTACAAAGGTAGTTTCACTAAACATAAAGAAAGAGACAACTATGCATGTACAAAAAGTAAAATAAGTAAAAATTAAGTAATAATTTCTAAAAGTTCCATCACATGGCCACAATCTTGAAAAATCTCAAAGCACTCATTTTGGAAGATGATCTAAATTCATTTTTATTTCATCTAAACTGATTTGAATGTCAGGGGCGTTTTCTCCTGAAAGTTTAAATCTTTTTTGGTTACAGAATTCTCCGATAGATTTTAGTTCAGGACTCTTAGTCTTAATGTTTATAAAGCTGTTCATATGCATGCAAAACATGGACTGGAACATGCACAGACTGAAGAAAAAAGTGTTAAATTAGTTAAAACAATAAATGCACCAGCACAGTTTGCTTGATTTAGTAATGCTAATCAGCATAATCAGTATTACCAGATATTCTAATTTGCCTCTCGTGATGAATAGATGTGCATAACTTTTCATAATTACTCTGTCATATTGTACCATGATCCTTTAACTTTTCAGATCATTTTCAGAGCTTTGAAAATATTTATTCTTTGTTCTTGATCTGGTCTTTAGGAAAATGAGTCATTAAGATTTCATTAGCATTTTTTGTAATTTAATACATTTTAAAGGTAGAAAGTCTGGAAATACTGAAGTAATACACACATTGTGCAAGCATTAAAATAACAGAGACACAGTACTATCAAAAATATCAGTGTAATAGCTCGTGCCCTAAACAAAGCACAATGCTTTGTATTTTCCAACCCTTCATCTATACAGTCTCGCACTTCCTTCCACACTGCCTTTGAAACTTGAATTATTAAATAGAATTAGGATATAATCCCTGGGAGAGAGTTATATTTACTGCTCTATGAATCATTAAGAAGTATTAGACTATTATCCTTGAGAGGCAGTTATATTTACCTCTAGTAATGGCCGTCCCTCTACAGCCTCTCATACCGGTCAATTATTTAGCAGTAAGTTGCAGAAAGCTGTGTGAGCCACACTTTTGCTTCATCACAGGAAGCTTGGAAATACAGCGGTGCAGAGGTGGTTGGATCCATAAATGGACTGGTACATGGAATAGTGGGAAAGAGTGAAGTGGGGTGAGACAGCATGTGAGGAAAGCGGTTGACAGCAGGAGTTCAGTAGTAGTGCGTGGCTGTATTCAACTCCCAGGCTTGTGCACTCTACCGAAAACATGCTTTTTTCTGGGTTTGTCTCTAGACACAGGGCAAAGTACACTGACATATGTGTGTGCATAATAGCATACTTGCACAAACAAACAAACAAAGTGATAGAAAGAGAGGAAATAGAATATCCACCCTCTGTGATTTAGACAATATCCACACAGCAAATCTGACAGTATTTTCTTGTGTTGTGAAAACTCTGTTCCAGTTTCTGCCTTCTGTGGGAAAACTGCTGACAAACAAACACAAAATACTGCAGAATGCTGCAAAAATTGATTTTCAAAAATCAGATGAATATTTCAAACTCGCCCTTATTTTATGATGCTGCAGTTCAAGCTGTTCTCTCTCCTCCTGCCACAGGGGCCACCTGGAATGCCTGGTGGAGTCGGACAGCCTGGACTTGTTGGAGAGAAGGTCAGCATTTCCCATTTGTGAAGACATGTGTGTGCATATGCACATATAGTAGAATAGTAGTGGTTTGTGTGTGTAAACTTAACCCTCTATACACACAAGTTTATCAATTTTTCCCTCACCATCAGGGTGATGATGGGGAAGCTGGAGACCCTGGACCAGCTGGAGAGCCTGGCATTGCTGTGAGTCACATTACCTTTATGTCATCTTCTGGTCTTTCTCAAGTTCATTTTATCTTTCCTTAAGCTCCTTAACCTTTCAAAGATTGTCATTACATTTGCTGGTGTCTCAGGGTCCCAAAGGCGATGTGGGAGAAAAGGGGGATTCTGGTCCTCCCGGTGCAGCTGGCCCCGCTGGACCCAGAGGAACACCGGGAGAAGACGGACCCAAAGGCAACCTTGTTAGTCTCTGCGGATCAGTGACATTTTCTTGCTTTCTTGCTATTAGGCCAGCTAGTCCTTTAGTGCCATATATGATGCTTTTTTTAACTCACTGCTTTTGCCTGTAGGGTCCTATTGGATTCCCTGGAGATGCAGGGCCCCCTGGTGAACCTGGCGACAAGGTCAGAGCTAATGTTTCTATTTACTGTCGTATTCTGGGGGTTTTTTTTGTTGTTGTTGTTGTTTTTTTTCTCTATTCTTACATTACATTGATTCGTTCAGGGAGTAGATGGTGCACCAGGGCCTAAAGGAGATAGTGGAGATCCCGGCAAAGCAGTAAGCAGCAATGTTTCTTTTAACATTAATTTTTTACAAGATTATTGAAATCTTGTTCATTTGTTGACACAGTGACATTAAGTAAAGGTTGCCATTTTCTTTCCAACTGATGGGAATTTCTTTTTTCTTTTTTTTCTTTTTTCTCTTATTTCTGCAGGGACCACCAGGGGCTTCGGGAGAGCCTGGTCCTCCAGGACCACCTGGAAGGAGGGTAATCTTAGTTTACAGTATATATATTTTTTTACATGTATAGGTATATTAAGTGTTTATTTGCAGATAATACTCATGCTCATGCCATTCTCTGCTGTGTTTTTTCAGGGCCATGTTGGTGCCGCAGGAAAAGAAGGAAAGCAAGGCATGAAGGGAGCTAAGGTAAGCTCAAAAAACAGTGATCTCTCTGAAGAATCCTTTTTTCATCTATTTTGCTATTGATGCCTTGCTCTTGCATCTACCTCCTGGCTCTGTAGGGGACAAGTGGAGCCCAGGGATCAGTGGGGAAGACAGGCCCAGTGGGACCCCAAGGACGGCCAGGAAGGTCTGGTCCAGAAGGGTTTCGAGGCATTCCAGGTCCAGCGGTGTGTATATGGATGCAAAATTGTATTTTTATTCAAAGGTAGCATAATATTCAGCAACTAAAATTGACTTTGAATACCATACACATTGATATTTTGTGTGATTTTTTTTTTTTTTTTTGCAGGGTGAACCGGGATTAAATGGACCACCAGGGCAGACTGGACCACCAGGACCAATAGTAGGATTCTTATATGTGGCTAATATTTGAATCTGTTTTCATAAAATAGTGCAAAATTTCAGCACAATAAAACATATTTCATACAGAGCCTATACTGCTGATGTAAATAATACATCTGACACTGTAAACAGGGGCCACCAGGACTCCCAGGATTAAAAGGAGATCCTGGAAGCAAGGGCGATAAAGTGAGTGTTTAGCTTTTGACAGAGAGGCCATTGTGCACCAGTCTAAATATAATGACACAGTGATGATGAACCATGTCTCTATTTGCAGGGTCATGGTGGGCTGATTGGTCTAATTGGCCCCCCGGGAGAACCAGGTGAGAAAGGAGACAGAGGCCTGCCAGGAAACCAGGGTGCACAAGGATCCAAAGGAGATCTGGTATATATGGTTGCAGCATTGAACACCAATACATGCAGAATGTCAGTATACAAACAAGATATTATAAATGTTTGCTTATATCCAGGGTATGAACGGTCCTCTTGGACCCACTGGCCCACCGGGACCACCTGGACTCGCGGTAAGTGTTACACAGCAGCCCTTAAGACAGTGTGCTCTTTTTCATCTACTGCATGCATGCATGTATAAATAATCATTTCGAGCTCCCATACATGGTGGATCCTTAGATTTTGCTAAGGCCAATACATTAGTATTTGCATGTGCATTTGTATGCAGCTATGTCAGTAAATTTCGTCTTGTTGATCCTTTTTCATAAAATAATTTCCAACAAATTAATATAAAACGCACTTAAACAAACTTGAAATGCACAAATAATAAATAATAACTTATTATGACCCAACATAGCAGCTGGCTTGCAGGCTTTTGTTGTTATTGAGCAGGTGCCTGACTTTTCGGTGGACATCTGATTAGTATTTTGCAGTGCTTTCTTGAGTAATTAGATCATTTTTTTAATCTTTAATAGCTGCTAAAAATTTATGTATGTTTTTAGTGCTAACATACTCGTCATCTCCTCTCTTAGGGTGCAGCTGGCCAGAAAGGATCGAAGGGAGACACGGTGAGTTAAGTAATTTGTCTTATTTATACATTGCTCTTCCTGTATTCACACCTCTGCTTCGTAAGCAGCTGCTGGGAACATATGCTGGGGAAGAGAGAGAAAGTACCTTTGTTGGCTTAAATGTACCATGCTTCATAATCATAATACTCTGCTGTGTTTACGGCATGTCTTTGGAACTAAAAGCCTGCTGTACAGCCATGCTTGCCTTGTGTCTGATTTTTCCATTGGGCCTTTTTAATAGGATTTGGCTCTGGTTTGTGTGATGTTATGAAAACTACTATAGTGTGTCTTGAGAGTGAAGGCTTTGACCACAGCGTGCTGATGCACACAGCTGGATAATCCTTTAAAGCGGCAGCCATATCTGGCTGGATAATGTCAGAATTTAGCCTAGAGGCACTAGAGAGGCTACAGGTGAGACGTGATTGACATAAAGTTTTGTCCCCTTCTATTTCCCAGGGTGTCGTTGGTCCCAGAGGAGATCCGGGTCCTGCTGGCCCCCCAGGACCTCCAGTGAGTACCTGCAATAATCCACTTTGTGACCTCAGTTCTGGTTTTATCCTCTTTCTTTTCTTTTGACCCCTTTTTGACATTTCTGTGCTTCCCTTAGGGACCGCCTGCAACAATCATTGAGCCCCTCCCTATCATGGAAGGCAGGCGGAAGAGGCGAAGGCACTCGGAACGGACAAGAAGAGCACCCCCACCTAGGGATGACAACATGGAGGAGCCCCTCCAGGGAGACCAGCCTCTGGAGGAAGTTGAAGGAATGGAAGAAGTGTTTGCCACCCTATCTTCTATGAAAAACGAAGTGGAGCTCATGAGACGGCCTCTTGGAACCTTTGAGAGCCCTGCTCGGACATGCAAAGAGCTCATGATGGTTCAGCCGAACTACAAAGATGGTTAGCAAGAAAGATGCTTAGTAATTAATATTTCTTTCACCACTTGCTACCAACAAATATTTACTCAGAAATCTACTTCAAAGAAAAGTGATGTGCATCTTCTCTAACCTACACGCTTTTAAGTCAAGATGCTGCTCACCCTTTTGTTACCTTAGTTGTTTTCATTATATCAGCATTTGGTGTAATTGATTGATGCCATTATTCTGTGGGTTTTGTAGGTGACTACTGGATAGATCCTAACCAGGGGTGTCACCGAGACTCCATCAAGGTGTTCTGTAATTTCACAGCTGATGGACAGACCTGTCTCTACCCTGACAAAAAGGCAGAGATGGTGAGTCTCCAATTTCTTGATAGAAGTCTCTGAAGTGCACAAATCAGACAACAAATTGCTCACTATGTCCCTTGGTCCTTATAATTTTGCACTACAAACAGTATTTCTGTTCCTCTGTGTATCTAGGTGAAATTAGCAGCATGGAACAAAGAGAAACCAGGAAGCTGGTACAGCCAATTCAGGAAAGGCAAGCAGGTACAACAAAAATAAATATATAATTAAACCTAATCAACCCCACCTCCTAGCATTAATCTCAATTGGTTCCAAATGCCAGGCAATCCTTTTCAGGTAAACTACTTATCAGAACTGCTGTTAGGTAATTTACCTGAGTGATACTAATGTTTAAAATTATGTTCATGTGATTCTGTAGACGTACGTTTGTGTGTCCATCCAAGTGCACCTGGTTGCAAACATATTTTTGTGCTTCTCTGTAAATCTCTTTACTGTGTAATTTTATAATAATTTAGTAGATCACATGCAATGACATTGCCAGCCTTTGATTTCAGCAGTCAGAATGACTCACACAGTCACTGGCAGCTGTGTCTCATTGACTAGTGTTCGTGGTCTCTCATGTGCACCTATTTAGAGGTCTCATAACCCTCTCAGATAATCACAGAGCTGCCAGTTGTAATTCACTGACTCATTCACACCAGGTCATTGGAATAGATTTTTATTTTTATTATTTATTATTATTTTATTTTTATTTTTTTCCTTCCCTTAATTCCATTGTTTTCTAATTTTCCTTTACTGTCATTTTCACCCTTGCACATGTAAATGCCTTCATTATAATTTGAAATTATTTAATACCAGTTTTTTTGTTTTTTTTTTCCCTATGTCTTAATCTCAGTGAAGTGTACCCTTATTGGTGGGGTGAAAGTGGAGGGTTCTGTGTACTCTGTGAGATTTGAGTGATGTTTTGAATTTTTTTTTTTTGCTTAGTTTGGACACTAATACCTGTGTATCTGTGGCATTCAGTTCTCCTACAATGACAGAGATGGGAACCCTGTTCATGTAGTTCAGCTGACCTTCCTGAAACTACTAAGTGCCACGGCCAAGCAGTCCTTCACTTATAACTGCCAGAACTCAGCAGGCTGGTTTGACAGCACTTCCCTCTCCTACCAGCATGCCCTCCGCTTCCGGGGGAGCAACGATGAGGAGCTGACACAAGCCAAAAGCCCTTTCATCAATGCAGTGCATGATGGATGCCAGGTCAGTGCAGTGACAGTGCCAGGGAAAGGGACTAGCTGCACAAATGGGAATTAACCTTAATGAAGCTAATGTGTTTGTCAATTGTGTTGCTGTTGTCGGCTAGTGTTTGATTCAGTACATGGGTGACTATCAAATCAGTGACTTGAATTAGGATTAAGAGGGAAGTGGAGAGAGGTAGTAGTCGATTTAAGCCGAGCAAATTCCATTAATTGCTTTCATTCTTCTCTTTCAGCTTCGCAAAGGTCAGGAAAAGACTGTCTTAGAGATTGACTCACCCTCAGCAGAATTACTTCCTATTATAGATGTGGCTCCGGCAGACTTTGGTGGAAGCAGCCAGAAGTTTGGATTCCAAGTTGGAAATGTATGCTTCAATGGTTAACACCTTGGCAACGACAAACCCATACAAAGGCCTGCACAGCAAGTTTTCAGCGAGAGAAACTAGGCTTTAACTGCTGCCCCAAACAATATTTATTATGTTATGATCCTATATGTGGTGGGTTTTATTTAAGACTCTTCAACAGCCAATGCCATGGTTTATAAGACTTTCCAGCAGTGAGAAGAATAGTAAGAAAGAAGATATGCAACAATGAGAACAAAGCACATTTACCAAAGGGAGTTATTTTAGTTAAATATATTTAATTTGTTCTTGTTTCTTTGTTTTGTTTTTTTCTCATCATTTCGCTATGCTGTAAATGATTCTCTAGAATTTCAAGGACTATACCACTTGACCATGACCACTTTCATAAACAAGATGGATCTCTCCAATCACACAAAGGAATAGTCTGTCTTTTACTGGTAATGGTCACTTGAGTGGTGCTTTATATCTCATGTTTAACAAAGACTGAGACTGAAAAAAGTCAGAGATGTTGCCATTCTTGCATGCTTGGATTTTACTATAATGACAATTGCATAGCAGTTGTGAACTAGCCTTGCATATTAATTACACAGAAGCACTATAATTAATTTCTTGTGTGCAAGAATGATAAATTATCCTTTTTACCCTTCAACTGCAGTTTGCTCAGTGAATTACCTTGATTTGTATTCATTTGGTGTAGCTAGTTATTGAACCCGACACTTACTTGAACAAATAAGGTTGTTTCCTTTATTGGACTGCTTCTCCCATGGGCTTGATAATAAGTTTTTTGAGCTCATGTTTCTACAGACCAGAGTAGTGTGTAAGTCATCGTAATATTGTTCCTACTGTGGTATACTGTATACTTGCTGTGGCATACCTCAATACCCGGACTTTTAAGGCAAGAATTGAGAATATGCTGTTTAAATGCTCTCTAGTCTGAACTGCAGTCCTTCAAACCACAAGACATTTCAAGCTTCTCTTTAAGGCATTTTAGAATTGCTGACACAACCTGTTTTCATTTTTTTGCCCTGCTCAGAGGTTTTTGTTTCTCTGTATTGTTCATATCTTGCTCTCTGAACAAAGTACATTTCTGTTCACTTGGAACAATTTGCTCTTCAGTGGTGCTAAAGACGATTTTGTTATTTTTGTGTCACTATGTTGTTTGTTTGTATCTTTGGGCAGGATTATAGGACTAGAGAGTGAGAGGGTTACTGCTCTTTCAGCAGCATGAACCATCCTCAGAGGATAGGGACTAGTCTCCTGTTTTTTGCACATCTTCTGGCCAGTTTCACAGGGCCTGTAAGAGGAGGTTAGGAACAATTCAGAACACTGGTCGATTGCTTTAATGGGAAAAACCAGCCTTAAACCAAATTTATATTTTTGCTATTACAGTTAGATAGCAGCTTAATACCCCCTAAAGTAGAAATTATAACATCAAAACTGGAGTTAATAATGTTGCAGAAGTAGATCTATCATACATTTTCCATGGAGATTTTTTTTTTCAAAATCCTTTTTATTGTAGAGCTATGCATCAGAGATTGTCACGTCTCAGTAAAATTACCATGGGTGCACTTGTAGTGTCACAAGTGTAATTCCATTATTCACTGTCTGTGGAGGAGCTGCTCTGGGATTTCTCTTTAGATAATGTTATTACTACAGTCTGTCTCTGTACGTTGGCTTAAACAGTCTTCTTAGAATTAACAAATGGAGCTTTGAAATATTACAGAAATTTGATTTCTGTGCAAGTTTTATTAGTTTTTCCTTTAGCAAGTTACATTTTTTAAATGCTCCAAATACCTCCTGTAACATAATTAGTTAACTAATTGTATCTTGCATGTTTAACTTTGCAATTCACTCTGTTTTTTTCCCTAGCATTTATACAGTGCCATCATTAATGCCTCTCCTCCTGTCCCATCATGCACTGCCCCTCCTATGTATAGCGTTTGTTGTACTAATTTTATATACTGTACAGGACTTTATGAGCAATAGCCTGTTGTGTGAATGAAAAACGAATGCATTTGTCAAAAGTTGGTGTCCAAATAAAAACAAACAAAAAATAATTCTGATTTTGTTTGTTTGTTTGTTTACTTTGTTTTGTTTTCTTTTCCACTCCCAACCTGACAAGCAGGTTAGAACAGCAGCCATGATTACATGTCACTGTCTGCAATGTCTGGTCAAAGTTTAATAGATAAGACATGCTCTTTATTACAAACTAGTTCTGCAACATTCGCCTAACAAGCATTCAGTCAGAATCCTCACAGAGAAGATGCAATCTACTCTGATGTGTTCTCCAGTTCATTTATTTCAATTAGCGCTCTTTTGGTTCTCAAGAGGGAAGGTGGAGATCAGACACAGAAAGGGAATGATGAAACAGTGTATAGCGGGAATAAGAGACGAGGTCAGT
>VUQG01004734.1:0-10571 GCA_015106755.1 Etia nguti
GGCCCTCCACCTCCGTCTCATTAATCAGCTCGGTATTTAAGAAGGGCTGGAGTGGACACTTGCCTGTAATTAGCTGGCTTTGTCAAGAATGCGCACACGTGTGTGTGTGTGTGTGTGTGTGAGAGAGAGAGAGACAGAGAGAGAGAGAGGTTTAAAAAAGTTTTAAAAATGTGGCAACGAGAGAGATCTTGGGGAGAAGGCAGGGTTTGATGAGTGAGAAAGATGGAGAGTCAGATAGAAGGAAGAGGAGAGAGGGAGCGTGGGTGATGGAAAGCCTGAAGCAGGCTAGTGCAGGGAGAGAAGAAGGAGAGTGGGGAAGTAGGAGAGAAGACTGTCGGGAGGAGTGGGAGAGGTGACAAAAAAAAGATGGAAAAAAAAAGAAGGTAGATGAGTGAAGACTGACAGCAACCGGAGTTCAGGGAAAGATGCAGAGAGAGGGACAGAGCAAAGGAGATGTGGGGATGGAGAGGTGGGTTGACTTCTAAAGTGGGATATTAGCATTCAAGCAGTACCGATTTACCCCCTCCACACATGCCCACCTCCACCTCAACCCAACGCCATGTCTGCTCAGCGGCCGACTCTCCCCTCATGGTGGAATCAGACACAGAGGTTTAAGTTCAATTCTGAAACGCTTCCTTCAATGGAGATCTCCACTTTAGAGAAATATCCTTGTTTTTCTGTAGTGTGTGGGCTCCAGCTTTTCTCTCAGCTCTTACATTACTTCTGAAATTCATAAGCAAATTTTTTTTTTTACCAGCAAGTTAAACATTTTCTGTCAATCAGTGGGTACTGCAGGACTTGAAATTTCTTGTTATTCAAAACGAGTGCAAATCCAAACAGTGCCACACGCCTACATGCAGATATAGCAATCCAGGAGAGGATAGACATGCAGTGGAGCCGCAACATAAAAATGCGAAGCTAGAAAAGGAAGACGTTTAATTCTGTAGGCAACGAGTCGACATAAGTATATGTTGATGCAAACAGATATTTCAAGTGCCATCACCACTGTTTACTGGCTGTATCGTGACTGCCGGAGACTTCTGTGCCAAAGTCTGCATGGCCCGTGATCAAGAATCTTAGTGGTTTCTGTTTTCTCTATCCCAGCGTGCATCTAATCTAATTTTACAAGAAGCTTACATTTTGGGGCATGAAATCCCCCTTGTGACTATGTATTAAAGCACATCTTCATTTGAAATTGCCCTCACAGATAAAATACATTTTTTTGATTGCTGCGGTTTGTTTGTTACCAGTGCTGTTTCGATCCCCTGCATGGCAAAATTTCATGTTTTGAACACAGCAGGAAAATCAACTACAAAGTCTCAAAAAGAGAAGCAAATTATTTTATTTTCATATGCTAGCAATGATGTCCTGCCTCTGAAACCCTTCCCCGAGCTCCATTTATTCTTTGGCAGCGCGGCTCACTGCAAGACCCAGAACAAACATGCAGCCATCAGTGAGGACAGATATCGCAGATACAGCACTGGGGCAGAAATGGGTTACAAAGCGGCTACTCTGGGCAAGCTAAAACAGCTTGTGTGGAAGAGAATCAGCTGAGTTATCAGTTTATGTTAAAATACACACACACAAAAACATAATTTCTAGTATTTTTATTAAAAGCCAAAGTACTGTAGTTACTTAAACAGGAGCACAAAATACAAACGTAATTTAACCTTTAGATTAATACGCATTTGGTCTGACAAGTATAATCATCTCGCCTGCTTCAGATTCACTCATTCATTTTCATGTGATGCTGAAAACCTTGAAGAAATAAAGACACTGGCAGCAACACAGACTGTCAATCCCAGAATGTAATGACATGGCAGCAGTTAAATCTATATTTGATTTGATATTTGGAATGTCTAATAAGTTACCTATTCTTCATAAAGTGGAGATCCCTCTGGGCTTTTTTTTCTCGTACTTAACATATCTACAGGTAATCGCATTTACTCCATGAGCATAACCCAAAACACATCACAGTCACAGAGAGAGAATTCCCCATAGCTTCCTGCTGCAGTGTCTGCATATATGACTTCCTTTAAACTGCTTCCCAGCTCCTCCTCTGGTCTCCTCCACCGCTTTGATCTCATTTGACTAATTATATTCACAGAGAACGGTGTTGACAAATTCATTTTGAAATCCATTAGTCCCGTGGCGTTGTTTAAACAATGTGCACGTTAATGTCCATTGCTTTAATACCCCCCGATTCACATTCTAATAGCTGTCTGATAAATCAGGTTATATGCGACACCTTCTACACACCGTGAAGAGCGGAAATTAGAGAATTATTAACTATCCACGGTGTTCTTTCGTGTCCGGGTGTGTTAGGAAGAAGAAGAGAGGAGATGACAGAGCAGAGGAGGGAGAGAAAGAGGGGGGGGGAAGCAACACTGGAGAGAGAGATGAGTTAAAGGAGACCAGAGGGAAAATCACAGCGATAATAAGGAACATGAGGAGCAGCATTACAGCAGCGGTAAATCTAGATGAAACTAAGACAAACACTAAAGAGAAAGGACGGAGGGCACAGTGTCAAACATACATCAGATGAACAAGTAGAAGATCAATTAAATAACAAAGATTTTTTGGACACTTTATTATAATTACATAATCGCTCAACTGCAAAAACTGGAGTCAAAAAATACAGATGTGAGGTCTCATCAGTCTGACTCAAGTAAATTAATTGATTTATGGAGTGGCAGGCATTGGTATGAAAAGATAGAAAGACTTTCAGCATCTGTTTTACTACCAACTGATGTTGCCTGCCTTCCATCTTTCATTCTAAGGCATAAACGGAGAAATTTAATGAAAAAAAACCACACATGTGGCAGCTGTAAATGACACGACGTCATGTTGCTCACACCTCTTTGACTGTGATCAAACATCAAATATTATTGGTAAACTGTTTGGCTCTGACAGAGGCACTACCCTAGCATAACCAAGTAATTTACTCTTTATCGTAAAGTGAGCCTCTGAGCAGTAGAGGCAGAAATAGAAGGCTTTTAAACAGGTCTAGTCTTTTTTATGCTTGTTTTCTTCACAGCAGTGGATTAGAGCAGTGTAGATTATCTGGACAAACTGAAGGAGACTCAAATTAAGAACAATAATTAAAGTAGAGAACAAAAACAGTTCTGCCATTTTGTTAGGTCACTAGGCAGCAAAGCCACTGTGACCTGCTCACCAGCACACGGTGCTCTCTCGATACACATGACTCAGCGCACAGACATTTAAAAACACTGAAGTATGGTTCAAATAGCAACGGCACTTTAGCCGCTTTGACAGTTGTCTTAAACTGCTGCTTCTAGGGCTGTTTGATAATGTGTAGCGCACACCTGCTGACTCTGTAAATTTACACAAACTAAAAATTACTGGCAACTGCAGTATTACCCCTCAGTCTCCTAGTAGATACATCTATGGTATCAATTTCAAAATCCTACGTCACCTTGTTCTCATGTTATTGCATTACAATATTTTTCAGAAAACTTCTGACCTTGAGGTCAAGGTCACTGAAATTCAAACTTGTCCAAGGTTTTTAGTCGATAAACCTATGGTGTCCCTATATCTACTAATTCTCCAGTTATTGCATTCACAAACTGTCCATGCTGCCCACCTGCCTGCCTGTGATGAGAATATCCCATCGCCAGTTACAGCTGAGAGGTAAAAATCTGCCAAACACTTCCAAACTTTGGGGAGCTTTTCCAAGACTGGGCAGGTAAATTGCAAAAAAACAACAAAAAAACCCACAAACCCAAACAAACATAGAAAACTGCATATTTAACCACATTCATTCACACTTAATTCCACCACAAACGAGACATCTTTCACAAAAACTAATGGGACCTGCACTTAGCCTGACTACAAAGCAGGCGACATTCACAAATCCAAAAAACCTACAGTATATAGTTGTCACAATAAACACAGCAGCCTTTTCCCGGCACATAAATTGGTTTATTGTGCATTGCACTAAATTACTAAGCAACTGAAACAGCCTCACGTATGTTAACACAACAGGGGGAAACTAGTATTTGCTGAAACACACTTCATTACAGTCACAGCTTGCTTTGCTGTATGGGGATTTCTCCAAAATATATGTTGATCGTAATTATTGATAGCCTGGAATAACAACAAGCCTCGTTTGCACATGTTGGTCTGTATCGCTGTTACACAGAATAACATCATAGAAAGTGACGTTACCAAAGTGGCCGTAGAGATGGATGTCTGTTTGCTTCAAAACCTCGATACAATTTCAACAATTACAACTGTTTCCTGAATGTTTCACTTTGCCCATACCTAAGTGCAACTGCTGTCTATATAATCAGTAGCTCCTCCCACTACAGGAAATAGCAGTTAAATACCAATCAAGTGTTAAATTATCTTATAGGAGTACTTAAAAGGACTGATTTGGAAGTTCCTGGCATCCAAACAGGGCATTCGCAGTCTGGACAATATGGGAAACAACCAAATAAATCAAGTGAAAATATAAAAATTAACATTTTTAATCAGGCTTACTTTAGGATTGCATATGTGACTTGGATGCAATAAAAAACACAGCAAGATCGCAAGCAGTGTTTTCCGTTTAGAGGTCATGTACTTCTCTGTGACTGGAGCGTTTCTGCAATATTTCACAACTCAACTCTTTTCAGCCACCAGAAAAATGAAATTCCTTGAGAAAAAATCATTTGAGCAGCTGATCCGTGATGTTTAATACTTCTTAGAGTCCAAAAAACTCCACAGCAGTTTATATTATCACAAAGCATGATTTAAAAACTCTGAAGGACGATGTTTGATTTTGTTCTGGGAAAGCCTGACTCAGATTAAACTTTAAATGTTTATTTACTTATCTATATTTTTTGTGCATTATTTTTGCTGGACCCTTGTACACCAGCAGAGGTGTCATGAAATAAATAATAGATTATAATTGTAAAAAAAAAAGTGCAAATTGCAAACTAGTGCAATGTACACACAACTCTACTTCCAGGTTCCATTTTGGTTTCTGGGTCAGCAAAGTACCTGGATTTTTATTTTAGCTCTGATGCTAACAAAGCTTACATAGAGGCCTTTATGTCCCCGGTGGGGTTTTTTTAGTAGCAAAAGATCAATATTAAAAAAAAGCAGCGACTGCTAGTGGGTTTCTCATCCGAAGCTGCCTCACATCATTTTCTTTCACCCAGCTAATTATCGTTACCTCAAAAACTTTAGTTTTCTGGATAATGTGATCTCTCCAAGGCACTGGCTGTTCTTATTGAAACTCAGTAAGCTTGTACTATACTGCTTGAATTAAATTGTTTACTGATAATTAAATATAAAAGTCAGTTTATTCCTGCTGCTCAGGTTAGATTAGCTTGATTACTGTTTAACAAAAATCTTGACAAGCAGTGATTATTTCTGGCTTCTCATCCAACAGCAGCAGTTGTTTATAATATTCTAAACTGGTATAGTATATATAATATTGGTTCAATTTCATAAAATACTATCTCAACCGAACTGTAAGCCACAAGTACCAAAACTGACGCGCTGTTGCCTCTCCGCTCTCCCTCCTCCTCCTCTCCTGATCAACCTCCTGATCTAAACTATCTGAAAATTTCTACTCCACCTCCGCTCTTGCCCCAATCTCCAGCCAAATCCTGACTGCGACCCCTGCTTCTCCTCCTCTTCCTGCTGTCCCAGATTCCTCCTCCTCTGCCTCTAAACTGCACGCGGAACATGAAGAGAAAGTCTGTCGGTGTCACTATCCCTGCCTGTGGTGCCTGGTGGAGTGTGTGGATTAGACACATAGGCCTGATTAGCTGCTTGTTTACCTACCACCACCACCATCGCTATCACGACCACAGGGCTTCAAGGGCAACGCCGGTGGATCATCTACCCACACACACACACATACACCGACCCACACAAAAAACAGCTCATAGACACACTACGTTGAGCCCTTCTGGTGAGTGTCTGTGATGTGTGCGCCATCATGCCCCCGTTGAGTCGCCCACCATGGCACAGGGCTCTTAATTAAGAGGAGTGTGTGTGTATGTGTGTGTTCTTGGGGGGCGGAGCAGCTGGCAGGAGGCACTGGGGCCAGAGAACATCTGCAGGAGGCCGCAAAGCAACGCGCCTGCACGCACACACATCTAAAAAAATAAAAAAAATAAAATAAATTACACACAAACATGAGGCTATACACACGCTCAGTGGTTGATGACAACACGCATAACTACACACACTGTTTCCACTTGGCAACTCACACCCCTGAGAACAGAAACGCAGAACTACACACTTGCAGGCACGCATGCAGACCCATTCCACACTGCCAGCGCCACTGCCACCGTACCAGTGGGACTGTCACCATAGCAACCCAGGACTGGTCATGTCACCCTGGTTTAGTGAGATGGGTGACAGTGAGAGAGAGTGAGAGATAGGCAGGCGATAAAAAGAGCAAAAGACAAAGACGGAGAGCGAGGGGGCATTAAATACCCTCCACAATACTCGCTCTGAGTCTTGTTTTCGAAACAAAAGGCGAAAGAGAAAGAAAAGAAGAAAGACGGCGTGAAAGAATCCAAAGGCGTCTCATCTGAAAGTGAGGAGGTCAGCAGCTTAGAAGACTTCACACGCACCATACGACCCTCAGAAGTCAGCCTCCTTTTTTTCTGTAAGTCGAGAGAAGCTGCGCGGTTGTGCAACAAACACATACAGTACACGCATATACACACAGGTGATGTCATCATGATGATTGAAACCGGGAAGGTAGAAAAGAGGAATGGGATTTTGTCCTTGCTATGGGGCAAAGGCTACAGCTGAGGGTAGAGGATTAAAGGATCATATCAGCCTTAGTGAGTTTCCTTTATCTCCCGCTGTTATCTGTGTCAGGCCTTATAAGGAATTTTGTTTTACTGTTGACCTCCATGACTAGGTGTCATATTTATAGCCCATGTGTTTTAGGACAATTTACATTTATCGAGAATAAAAGTCAAAATCGTAACCTAATAAAAATTACAGAGATCAAAAAGGTAGTGTATCAATAACACAAACGCAACAAAGTGGAAGAGGTGTGTGATGTAAATGTCCACCAAAGAGATACAAAGCACCAGAAGAGGAAAACACTGGAAGAATGACAGTATAAAGTTCCTCAAACACATGAATAAAAGACAAACTGAAATAGGTAAATGACACCAGAGAGAAGTATTACTGCTATCAAATATCTCACCGTGTTTAAATCCTAATCTTTGGATAGCAGAACAAAATGTGTGTTGATTACCATTTTCTTCTTCTGACATTTTTTTGTAAAATTCTGGCTGCTACCATCAATTCAGTTAAGCTCAGTTCAATTAAACACAGTTCAATTCAATTCAATTTTATTTCTGTAGCGCCAACCCTTAAGGTGCTTTATATTGCAAGACCCTACAATAATAGAAAGAAATCCCCAGGAATAAGATGACTTTGTTGGGGAAATTATCTGGGGGGAGGGAGACTGGACAAAAAAACACACTGTGGAAGAGAGCCAGAGATTAATAATAAGTAATGATTAGATGCAGAGTGGTGTGCAAACACATAGCGACTGAACAAAAAATACACTGTGCATCATGCGAAGCATGCAGCAGCTAACGGAGGCATATTGCTGTGTAACTGACGGAGGATTCAGGGTCCCTGATCCAGGCCTAACTATAAACTTTATTTAAAAGAAAAGTTTCAGGCTTAATCTTAAAGGAGAGAGGGTGTCTGTCTCCTGAATCCAAGCTGGGAGCTGGTTCCACAGAGGAGGGGCCTGAAAGCTGAAGACTGCCTCCCATTCTACTTCTATACATCCTAGGAACCACAAGTAAACCAACAGACTGAGACAGAAGTGCTCTATTGTGGTGATACGGTACTATGAGATCTTTAAGATAAGATAAGGGGCTGATTATTATGAAATGTGAGAAGAATGATTTTAAATTGGAAATCTGGATTTAACAGAAAGCCAAAGAAGAGAAGCCAATATGGGAGAAATACGGTATCTTTCTAGTCCCTATTAGTACGTTCGCTGCAGCGTTTTGGATCAAGTGAAAGCTTTTCAGGGAGTTTTTAGGACAACCTGATAATAATGAATTACAGTAGTCCAGCCTAGAAGCAATAAATGCATGAACTAGTTTTTCAGTGTCACTCTATGGAATCCATTTTTTAAAAAAAAACTTTGTGTAGAGCACATGGAAGACGGAGGCGCAAACAGGTGGGAAAAATTCAAAGCGAGTCGTGCAAAGTGAGTTGTTGCTACTTTGGTGAGAAAAAAACGTGTCTTTGCAGTGAGAAGAGACATCAGAATCACACCAGTTTCTTTTGCCACTTTTGTGATTTTTACCAGCAGAACAATCTATTTACATGAAGAAATGAGGGAATAATGCAAATAATAAGACTAAAACAACCTAATTCGTCACCCCCAGCTATTTAAATCTGTGTAAGGAATGTAAAGACCCCGTTTGAAGCAAGAACAGCATTAAAGTACTGCGCATCTATTAATTAGAGTGATTCCTACACTACCTGTTGTTCACAGCTGCTTTATACCGCGCGAAAAGCTTTGCCTTCACTTCATTAAATCCTTGCAGCCGTCTGAAGGCAGCAGCACACAAATGTTGATAAATCTGCACCCTCTGATTTAAGAAGTGCCGCTCCAGAGTGCAGTGCTATTACGCACGGCTGTCCACTGTGTTACCTTTAATTATATCATATTCAAATGACACCAGGCTGTTACAAAGGAACCCCCACTGAACACTACACACATCAGACTTCTCCCTAATGACTCAGTATTGTGCTGTTTATGTGGGAGAAGTCAGATTACAGTGGCTCATCAGTCCTGTGTGTCATTGCCTCCTTTCCAGTGTTCTTTTCAGCAAAAGCAGTATCTCTTGTTTTATTCTAAAAATGCATTATGATGCAAAAACTGGTGCCACACTGTAGTGTATAAGGTGACCATCAATGTATGTGAGATAAAGCAAAAATGAAACTCAATAGCTCAGATTGATGCAGTCATATAAATGGCTTTATCAACACTTTATATCATTTATTTCAGTGATGATTAGTTAAATAAAGCTCGCACCATCTGCCTCTGGTTGCAGCTTGGAGGTTTTGTGTATTCAGGTTGTGCCACTCTGCACCATTTAGACAACAATACAGAGAAAAAGGAGAAGCCTCTTTCCATTTGTTGGGCTGCTCTCTTCAGCTTTCACTCTGATTGGCACAGCTGTTTCAGAGTGATGTGACAAGTGATGCTACCGGCTAAGTAAATTTATTAATCGCCATAACCCTGATTTATTTTCCAGACTGTCATTTTGCACTCTATGTGCTGCTGGACCTGTATAAACCCAGATAGCAGCTGCACTCGACACTTGCTGCTTTCAGCCTGTTGCCACACTTGTGGGGGGGTTGGGTCCAATTGCAAATCTGCTGGATTTCTGCAGGTTCGAGTCCCACGCTTCTCTTTTTGCCCACTTTTCCTGTTTCCATGCGAACAAATGAAACAATCCAATCAAAAAGAGATTGATTTGTGGCATGCAATGAAAGATGCAAGCAGTATCATAGTCAGTCTGGGGGGGGGGCTTCCAATAATCATCAATGAAGACGAAGAGGAGCGAAAAGCTTTTGTTTTCTTGCTGCAAAGCCAATATTTACCATAAAATGCTAGCATTCTGCTAACGTGTGCTGATTGTTTGTTAAGAAGGCTTGTTCTTTTTTTTTTTCTTTAGAACAGAATCTCCATGTGGTGGAATAGAAATACCCAGGCATCTGCATCAGCAACAAACTAGAAGATGAACACAGAGGCTGTGTATAAAAAAGGGAGCTGCTGAGGGAGCAGCATCTGAATAAAAAAGCCTGGCCCAGTGACTGTGATTGCAGGCTGGACACTGTTGAAGAAGTGGTGAAGAGGAAGTCACTGACCAAACCTTGAACATAGATACTGACTGACTACTGACTACACACTGCAACACTTTACTGGAGAGGCAGCAGAGCACTTTCTCTAACGGGGAATCAGTGAAGGCTTCTTTAACAAACACACGGTAGCTGTATTAGGAAAAATAACAAAACTGGGAGGATAAGAGGTTGACCCCTAAGCCAAGCTGGTGATGAATGAGTGTGTCAGAATTGTATGATGTATAGGAGAAGGTACAAGTTGATCTCTGGTAAAAACTAATGCAACGCTCCATGTGTTTAGAGAGGATTAAAGCTTGTGACTTCAATGAGCTACAGTGCCCACCCACCCAGAACAGTCTCTAATTTTGTGGTAGTATTTTAATTTTAATGGAGAGAGACAGAATATTAACCAAAAATACAGAAAAAACACAATAGATAAAAGTTATAAATTGATTTAAATATAATTGAGTGAAATAAGTATTTGATGACATAAGTATGACGTAGTACTTGGTGGAGAAACTCTTGTTGTTAAGCAGAGCAGTAAGATGTGACTTGTAGTTGATCACCAGGTTTGCACACATCCCAGGAGGGATTAGCTGCTTGGTAACTGAAAGCTTCAGCGAGCTCAGTCTTGAGACTGGCTAGTGCATTCCACAAGCTTAATGTTCTTCTTTAGCTATTCCTTTGTTGCTTGGGTGGTATGTTTTGGG
>VUQG01004736.1:13502-36460 GCA_015106755.1 Etia nguti
TGATATCTTACATAGAGTGAAACATTTAAAGACAAAATGCACATTTTTGTATTTACACTGATAAAGAAAATACAAATCAGGCCTTACAGTCAAGTTTAAAAACAGGATGTGTGTGTGGAAACAGAAAGGAAGTGTTGAATAACTGTCAGTGGAAACCCGCATGAATCATAAATCAAACAATATCAAAATCAGAATAGAGTTTATCGGAAGTTGTGCGTGGCTGCGTGCTTGTGTTCACAGTAGCTCAAAACCTTAAAAAATCTAAGAAAACTTTCAGACGAAAGGAGACAGAAATTCCATATTTGTGAAAATGTAGAGATTTTAATCAGTCTGTGAGAGGTTATGTGCATACATATGAAGACAATAATTCATTTCAGTTTCTTAAAGAAGACAAAAGGTGGGGGACCACTTCAAATAAATCCTGATCATTCATGTAACTCATTAAAACAATGTTCACTGAGTGGGTGTTAGCTGAGGTGTCACCTACAGTTTCAAGAAATAAAAGCACCTCTATGAGGACTACATATTTTCCATGTAATCTGTTTCTTCTTAAGGTTTCAGCTCGCAGGTGGATGACGCATTAGCACACACGGTGTGTTGTTTCTGTATGTCTGCTTTGTTTTTGTTTGTTTTTTTCTGCTGTTGTTCTTTTTGAAGACTTCCCATCTCTTTGTGGTGGGAAACAGATTACCGGGGAAAACACGAAACTGCAACTACGGTGAAAGCATTACAGTAACACATACAGGCATATGGTGTTTCTTGAACGTGAATCCATATGACTAAACCAAAACTGATCATGCCCTCAAAAAAAACCCAAAAACCAAACAAAAAAGCAGTAAACAGGATTTGTGACAGTAAAGTTCATTGTTTTTGCTGAGGTTGACTAAAATATTTCCTCAAAACAGTGGCATCGTGCGATCCTCCTCTTAATGTATAACTCCACCTTTGTCTGTTTCAATGATTGACTTTGTGTGTCATTTTTATGACCTGCTGACAGCCACCTGACTGGAATACTATAGTCATAACTGCAGCTGGCTATATAAGAACTCCTCAGACAGCTCTACAACACCCACAGGTGGTTCTACTTCAGTCTTCAGCACATACACTGACATCGAGCCAGGTGAGTAGCTACAGCACAGACAACTGCACACATAGACTACACTTTTTAGTGACAAAATGATGAAAGGAAAAAGAAGAGATTCATTCATTTGAGAAAGAATAGAAGGGAGAGATGAAACAGAAACATAAAGAAACCAGGACGTAGAGCGGATACTGTGGTAGTGTGAAAATGACATCCAACATCATGACAGAGAGTATTTTAAAGCTGATGTGACAGGCATCAGAAAAAAGCTGTCTGGTTTTCTGCACACCACAAATAATTTCTATCTTTTTCTGCTTGTGTTCAGTCAAGATGAAGTTGCTGCTTGTTGCTGCTGCTTTGGCTGTGGCCAGCTGTGCCAGCATCTCTCTGGAGGATTTGGAGTTTCATGCCTGGAAACTCAAATTTGGTAAGATAGCAAACTCTTCCTCTCCTCTTTTCTCAAGCTTTTTGTCAAATGATACTCATCATGTTCTGTGGTTTTAAAGCAAGCCTTAAATTTGGCCTTAAAGAAATGTGAGCTCACACTCATATCCTTTTTAAACACTTTAAGATTAAAATAAAGGAAAATCTCTTACTGGAAATTGTTAATATTTAAGGATTCATCACTGGTTCCTTCATTCTCTTTTTGATAATTCTTTTTCGCAGAAAGATCCTACCACTCTCCATCAGAGGAGGCTAGCCGGAAGCAGGTTTGGCTCAACAACCGCAAATTTGTGCTTGTACACAACATCTTGGCAGATCAGGGTTTGAAGTCCTACCGCCTCGGCATGACCTACTTTGCTGACATGGTATGTTTGTATGTCTGTTTAGGTTTTTATGTGTAGGTAGCATTTTTCACTGCAATTAGCGTAGAAGGATACAGAGAATGGCATTTTGGATAAAAAACCCATAACGCCAGAATTTTGATCTTCTTCATCAGGAAAACGAAGAATACAAACAAGTGATTTCCCGAGGCTGCCTTCGCTCCTTCAATGCTTCTCTCCCTCGCCGTGGCTCTACCTTCTTCCGGCTACCTGAAGGTACTGATCTGCCCGACACTGTTGACTGGAGAGATAAGGGATACGTCACTGATGTCAAGGATCAGAAGCAGTGTGGCTCCTGCTGGGCCTTCAGTACAGTGAGTACATATAACGTAGTCTTCTCTATTATTGTAAAGCAGGAAACTTTTCTCGACTGTTGGCTTCAAACTGACTCACCCTTGTTGCAGACTGGCTCACTGGAGGGTCAGCACTTCAGGAAGACAGGAACGCTGGTGTCTCTGAGCGAGCAGCAGTTGGTCGACTGCTCTGGAGACTATGGTAATGAGGGTTGCAGTGGAGGCTTGATGGACTATGCCTTCCAGTACATCCAAGCAAATGGAGGAATTGACACTGAGGCATCCTACCCTTATGAGGCCGAGGTAATAAAAGAGGAGAGTGGAGAATAATCTGCTTATTATAATGTTTTGATCATAAATCATAAACTTTGAACGTACATTTGAAAGTGTTCATCACTTGACTATCATTATCTTGACAAATGACAGAGTTGGAGATGAAAAGACAATTATTCATGATAGACTTGCATGCAACTGGTGTACTTTACTGCCACCTTGTGGAAAAAAATATATCTATTGAAGCAAATCTGTTCAAGTTCAGTTTATTGACTAGTTTTAAATGCATCTTTAACACTATAGTACTTGGTAAATGCTCTGATCTCTTTTATTTTTGCAATAGCGACTTGCAAAATGTGTCAGTAAATAATTTGCATATTTCCTCTCGATTAGGATGGAAAATGCCGTTATAATCCTGATAATATTGGTGCCACATCCACCGGCTATGTTGATGTGAGTCAAGGGGATGAAGATGCCCTGAAGCAGGCTGTGGCCACCATCGGACCCGTTTCTGTAGCCATTGATGCTTCTCCGATGTCATTCCAGTTCTACGAATCAGGTAAAACACTGTGTTGAAAGTGCCATATAAAAATCTTATATAGAGAAAGAAATGTGAAGATTTATTTATTGATTTTTAAACCTCTCAGTCTAAATGATATGTATTTCTAGGAGTGTATAATGAGCCCCAGTGCAGCAGCTTAGAGTTGGACCATGGTGTGCTGGCTGTGGGTTATGGTACTGAGGATGGAAATGACTACTGGCTGGTCAAGAACAGGTAAATAACTTCATGTGATGCTCATATTTTAATTCATCTGCTTGACTCCTTCTAATGAGAACCTTCACAGACAGACTCCTTATAATAGTTACTGAGGGCTGATATACAGCTGCATAAAGGCATCTTATACATGCAGATTAATATGTCTCTACATTCAGTTACACATTAATCTGCTAAATGTCTATTAATTTGTTTCTTTCTGTAGCTGGGGTCTTGAATGGGGAGACAAGGGATACATTAAGATGAGCAGGAACAAACACAACCAGTGTGGGATTGCTACTGCAGCAAGCTACCCTCTGGTCTGAAGAGGTCAGAAGAAACTTAAACTACTTTTTCTTTCTAGCTTTACTAAGATTTTTTTTAAATTTTTTTAAACAATTTTTTAATTAACAATTCCTTTTAAACATATCAAACTTGTGATCATGTGCACAGATTAACATAAAAATATTTGTGCATCCCACAGTTTATTGACTGATTTACTACATTTGCAGGTTTCCTCAGTGAGGCTGAGATCAGTGGCATGTAATCTACATTAATTTTATTTTAATTTTTTTTTTTTTTTCAGGGTAAAGAGTCACCATTTGCCCTGGTTTATGTTTAATAGAAACTTATATAAAAATTGTAAATAAATATAAAGAAATAAAATATTTCACAGTGATTTAAACATTTGTTCGTGCGTGTTTCTCTTTGTTGGCTTTGTAACCATTCAGTGGTTTATCCAGACAGAGATATTCAACATCAGTGGGATTTTTTTTGTCTCTCCACACAATTTTAAATCAAACAATTAAGATGTGACTGAAGTGCAGACTTTCACCTTTAGTTCAGCAGGTTTAACAAACATTTACATTTTTATACATAGTTCTTCATTAGAACCTCAAAAGTAATTGGACAAGTCACTGACAAATGCTTTTTGTTTTGTGGCCAAGTGAGGCCTTTTTTTTTAAACCTTTCATTGTAATTTTCAAGATGGGACCTAAAGAGATGTTGGTGCAAATGATGGAAAAAAACAAAGTCAGACAGATCGTCTGATCTTTAGGCTACATTTATGACTTGGTTTATTCCTAAAAAGAATGAATGCCCCTAAATAAGGTCTATGTATAAATATAGCTAATACTCTCAGCCAATTTGATGAAGCTAATTCCTAAACAGTTAATTAAAATTTAATTAATAGGTGGTTAAGTTAATTCAAATCTTTGCCAAACCACTGAATTAAAGCTGAAATACGGCTGATTTAAAGGTTACTGCGGTGGTGTACAGCAGGAAAACTATACAAATTGTGTCTTTGTCTAACAATTTATAGACTGAAGTATAGTTTGGTAGACTTTATGAATTTCTATTAAAAAAACAAATAAGCATGTAGTATACCAGTTAAAAAACAAACAAACAAAAAACAACTTATCTGGATGAGGTTATGCACCTGGCAGAAAGAATACTTGATCATCATCCCAAATTATGTATTTGTATTTTTTCTAAAGATTACAGAAAAGTAGCTTCCATTTGCTTCACCTCATTCAGAACTTATGTGTTTAACAATAAATTATGATCTTCTCAAAATATGTGAAAGGGGGTTTTAATGTTACCGATTCTTGCTTAATTTTATTCATGGTTCTTTGGACACATCTGAGAATCTTAGCTGAGCTTTAGCTAACATCAATTACTTTAAGCTGGACTAAGTAATTCAAAATGAACTAGAAAAGTCTGAAATGTGGAATGAGATGCACCCTCACATGCTGGCTGCTTCTTTGACATTTGGCTCGCAGACCTCAGGTGAAAAATAACAGCTGTGGGCAAGAAGTTTCAGAAGTGGAAACTTCATTTTGTAGAGAAATGTCTCCTTTCTGCTTTCCTCTGTGTTTGAACTTTTTTTTAAAAGTAGCATTCCTTGCTTAATGTTTCCATTTACAGTTTTACAGTTTTTATTTTTAGTATTTTGTGGCTTTTGAAAGGTTGTGAGTCTGACTCATTCATCAAAAGCACAACAAAATAAAGATGTAAAAGTGAAAGATGATTTGACTGGCAAATGTAAACATATAGGAACACAGTAATGAAGTGTAAGCAAGCAAGAAAGAATTTTTAGGTAGTGTGTGTTGTCTGGTAGTCTTAATCTAGCATACAGCTCAGCTGACCAACTCAGCTCATGGACACCACAGCACCAGCTCCTCCTCAGAAACAGTGTGGCTCCTAGTGGGCCTTCAGTGCACTCACACTGTTCTATAACATACTGTTCAGGTTAATTCAGATTTATTTATATAGTTCCAAATAACCAAATCAGTAAACATCCTGTGGGCTTAGAGAGAAACCCTAACAACCAGATCATCCCATTTATATGGGCTGCTTCCATAGTGTTTAGAGGTAAAAAATGAAATTCTCCTCTCTGGTTTCTCCTGTCTTTGATCTCGTTTTTCTTTAAATAACATTTCTTGCTTTATCTTTTCAGAAACAGTTTTACTTTCTTGGGCATTTTGTAGTTGGTGAAAAACTATCTCCATCCTCCCTTTCCCCGGCCACCTCCTCCAGCTTGTCCGGGGGAACACCAAGGTGTTCCCAGAATTTGCTTGCATTGTTTTGCTTTATTTTATTCACTGATTTTCAGACACTTGAAGATGGCTGAGAATATTGCTCAATGACAAGCTAACACATTTCATCCTGGACTACTTTCAGCTGCCTTAAATACTTCAAAATTATTTTTGTTGTTAAAAAAGTCTGAAATGTGGAGCTTCAGATATTGGTTGCTTATATGGCTTTTAGCAACCGAGTGGAAATAGTGTTTGTACATAGACCAGCAGGAGAGAGAAACACAGCACAATTTAAGTCTGGGACGTTTTTTTTTCCATGATCCCAAACACAACCAAGATTTTTGCAAAAACTATCGAAGACCAAAGAAGACTAAATGCTGACTTTCATGAATGTTACTCAACCGAACCATCCAACCGCCAGTGAACCTCCACTGAACAACTGTGGGGGTGGGTAAAAAAGCCAAACATCCTCTTTGGAACACTGCCAAACAAATTGTGTGACTCTTAATGCTAAGCTCCACCTTTTTCTATTTCAGTGCATTACATTCTTTTGCTTTGTTTACACACTTCTGTCCTGACTTGACTGGAATACAGCAGTTATAACTGTAGTTGGCTATAGAGGAACCCCTCTCTGACACAGACGTATATCAGTCACAGGTGATTAGTCTTTGTGACAGGCATGGACACCGAGACAGGTAAGTAGCTACAGCACAGATAAATAGACACACATGTCAGGAAAATACACTTTTCAGTAACATCCTGATGGGGTAAAAAAAAACTTGAGAATCATTCATTTGAGGAAAAATTGGAAGGTGAAATAAAAACTCAAAGAAAATGGGCAGAGTAGATACTGTGATTCTATGAAAGTGACATCAGACATTATGACAGAAAATGTTTTAAAACTGAAAAACATCAGAAACAAGCTTTCTGGTTTTCTGCACATCACAAAGGATTTCTGTCTTTTTCAAGTCAGATTGCGACTTGTTAAGTAAACAACTTGATTTCAAACTGTGTTTCATGTAGTAGATTCAGCATATTTCCACTTGTGTTTGGCAATACATTTTACTCTGTTTAAAATATGTGAAAGGGGATTTTCTTGATTTGAGTTGCTTTATTTTATTTGTAGTTTTTCAGACACATCAAATAAAAATATTTCCCAAAGACAGGCTGAGTTTTTATACATGTTATATATAAAAAATCAGAATCTTTATACATATCATAAGACATAACAGATTTCATCCTATACTGCTTTCAGTTGGCTTAAACAATTCAAAATAAACCATTTATGTTGTTCAAAAAGTTTGAAATGTGGACACACACTGACCGCTTCTGTGGCTTATAGCAAAGTAACAGCATGGTTTTTGTAACTTTTTCTTTCTGTGCTGTCCTGACCTGACTGGAGCACTGCAGTCATATTAGTAGTCGGCTATATAAACAAGCTGTCTCTGACACAGACATATATCAACCACAGGTGGTTATCAGTCAGACGGAGTCAGAGAGTACAGGTAAGTAGCTACAGCAGAGTTAACTAGACATGTAGACGATTATGAATACACTTTTCAGTAATGTGTTGATGAAAAAAAAAGCAGAGAATTATTAGTGTTGGAAAGAACTGGCGAGAGACGTGAAATAAATAGTCAAAGAGAAAAGCAGAGTGAATAGTGTGACACTATGAAAGTGACATCCAACATTATGACAGAGTGCGTTTTAAAACTCTCATAAAAACAATCGAAACTGCCTGTGTGGTTTCCTGTAAGTCTCAAAGAATCTGTGTCTTTTTCTGCTTGTATTCAGTCAAGATGAAGTTGCTGCTCATTGTTGTTGCTGTTCTGGCTGTAGCCAGCTGTGCCAGGATCTCTCTGGAAGATCTGGAGTTTCACGCCTGGAAACTCAAGTTTGGTGAGACAGCAGATTCTTTTAGTCTTTTTATTGCTGTTGATCCCTTTCTGTGCTCTTTAAAATACTGTACAAGCCTCAGACTTGGAAAGAAATGTGAACTCACCCTAATATGTTTACTTGTGTAAAAAGGGAAATTTCTTTTCAGGTCATTTCTTAAATTCATTACTGATGTATTTTCTTTTGTTCTGTTTTCACTATTTCCTTTTCTAACTGGTAGAAAAGTCATATGACTCTGACACAGAGGAGGCTCAAAGGAAGCAGATCTGGCTCAACAACTGCAAACTCATTCTAGTGCACAACATCTTGGCAGACCAGGGTTTGAAGTCCTACCGCCTTGGGATGACCCACTTTGCTGGCATGGTATGTGCAGAAAAAAGATGTGTCATTCAGATTTTACCCATCACCGTTTACAATTTCAGAAATACTTTTTTTGTAATGCATATAAGCATGTAAGAATGCACAGAAACTTTTAAAAAAAAAATCCCAATGAACTCTGTTCCTCTTCTTAGGAAAATGAAGAGTACAAACAGCTAGTTTCCCAGGGCTGCCTTCACTCTTTCAATTCTTCTCTGCCTCGCCGTGGCTCTACCTTCTTCCGACTACCTAAAGGTACTGATCTACCCAACACTGTTGACTGGAGAGATAAGGGATATGTCACTGATGTCCAGAGTCAAATAGACTGTGGCTCCTGCTGGGCCTTCAGTGCAGCAAGTAGAAATAACTTTCTGTTCTTTATTTTTGTAACATGGGAAACTTTGCTCGGCTGTTGTCTGGTTTCAAATTCACTCAATTTTTTTTCAGACTGGCTCCCTGGAGGGTCAGCACTTCAGGAAAACAGGAAAGCTCGTGTCTCTGAATAAGCAGCAGTTGGTCGACTGCTTCAGAGCTTTGGCAACGAAGGTTGTAATGGAGGCCTGATGGATTCCGCTTTCCAGTACATCCAAGCAAATGGAGGGATTGACACCGAAGAGTCCTACCCTTATGAGGCTAAGGTAAATAGACAGCAATTTGTCAAAAACATGTCACACCTGATTCCTTTTCCAAGTAAATCATGATCTTTGAATTTATACAAGCCTCAGCACTTTGCCACCTCACTATCATCATCTTGATAGCTTTAGATAGATAGAAAATCACTGATGATATTCTAATACATTTAGATAAATGTCCTGCTCAACACCTTTGATACTGTTAAACATGCTACCCTTATTAGCAGGCTACAAAACTGAGTTGGCATCTTTGGTACTGCTCTCAAATGGTTTTCATGATACTTATCAAACAGATACTTCAGAATTCATATAAATCAATGTATATCCTCATCTGCACCTTTTGTACATGGAGTGCCCCAGGGCTTCTTTATATATGTTACCCCTGGGCCAGCTAAACAATGGTTTTAATGGAATCTTCAATCACTGCTATGCAGATGACACATATTTTCTGTGCCATAACTAATTAATGACATTCTAATATCTCAGTCCTGGGAAAACTGAGGTTCTAGTGCTCAGCCCACTAAGGACGTTAGTCAGTACATTATCCCCCTTGCCAACCATTATAAATCATCTGCTAAAAAGCTTGGTGTCACTTTTGATCATCACTTGAATTTCGAAACTCATATCTCAAAGGTTACCCAGTTTTGTTTCCTTCATCTGAGAAATATTGTGAAAATCAAACCTTTACTGCCAGTGAATCACCTTGAACTTTTAGCACGTATTTTAATTTACAACTTTAACACTTGATTATTGCAATTCACTTTTCACATGCATTTCTCAGTCTTCCATAACTATTCTCCAATTAGTTCAGAACACAGCTGCAAGGCTGCCAACTAAAACTAGCTGTCAGTCACATATTACACCTATCCTTGCATCCCTTCACTGGCTTAAAGTAAAATTCAGAATCCACTTTAAAATTCTGTTATTAACATAAAAGGCTCTACATGGACAGGCTCCTGTGTATTTAGCGGAGCTTCTAACACCTTATCAATGCAGCCAGCCTCTCAGATCGTCTAACCAGGGCCTTCTAATTCTCCCTCGCTCTGATTTTAAAACAAGAGGTGATTGTGCTTTTGAGGTTTTAGTGCCCAAACTGTGGAACAGTCTTCCTCAATCAATTAGGTTGGTTATTTGTTTTAAGCGAATGCTGAAAACTCATTTCTATCGGTTAGTGTTTCCTTAATCCATTCCCCTTCAATTCTGGCCATAGCTTGAAACCATGCAAGCATGTATATGTGTATGTGGGAATGAAGGTCTGTCAGTATGACTGACCATGCGTCTGTTTATGTGTCTTTACTTTTTAACACGTACACTTTTCTTCAATGTGCACCTTTTATTTGAACTGTGAAGCCCGTTGTAACTCTGTGTTTTGAAAAGTGAATAAATAAATAAAGTTATTATAATTATTTCAATAAGGAGAGATTATTAGACGGAACTGAACATCATTTATTGATATACAGAATTCAGTTTGAGTTATTTGGCTGTTAGACTCTGATGACCCATCAAAGCAGAACAGAATCCCAGAGGTGATATGGATTAGAGCAGGACACCCCTTGGAATCTGGACACTGGTGGTGGCGATGAAGGTAGAGGCTTGAATGAAGCCTGTGACGAGCGAGAGGTGGTGATGCGGAGAAGATGTGGTGCATGACTGCATCTACTGACTTCTTTCTAAATCCATTTTCAACATCACAGTATTTTTTTAAATATGCTGTGTTTGCTAATATATGTTGCGATCAACGCAAGAAATTATAACATATTTTCTCCGTATTAGGATGGAAATTGCCATTACAACCCTAAATCTACTGGTGCTACATGCACCGGCTATGTTGATGTGGAACCTGCTGATGAAGAAACCCTGAAGGAAGCTGTGGCTACCACTGGACCAATATCTGTGGCCATTGATGCTTTTCATCCGTCTTTTCAGCTCTATGAATCAGGTGCAGACATTGAAACACAATTGAAAGTACCAAGAAAATTATCTACAAATTGAAAAAGAAATGGGAATAGTTTTGTTTACACCTATCAGTCTAACTGACATGTGTTTGCAGGTGTTCATGATGAGCCCGACTGCAGCAGCACAATGTTGAACCATGCTGTGCTGGCTGTGGGTTATGGTACTGAAAATGGACTTGACTACTGGCTGGTCAAGAACAGGTAAATACCCACTTATATTTAAATTCATATTTGATAAACAGATACATAAAGACATCTTTTTTATGGCTTAACAATCGGATCATCATGTCTCTACATGCTATTGAACTGTTAGTGTGAACACAGCTCATTTTTAGCTGTTAAATGTTGTTAATTTGTTTCTTCCTGTAGCTCTGGTGTTGGATGGGGGGAGAAAGGATACATTAAGATGAGCAGGAACAAATCCAACCAGTGTGGGATTGCTACTGCAGCAAGCTACCCTCTGGTCTGAAGAGGTCGGAAGAAACTCATCCTAATTTTTATTTATTTATTTATTTTTTTACCAAGTTATGTAACTAAATATCATTTTGATTACAGTGTCAACAGGCTCTCTTTTTGTTGCATTAGTGTTTAATGAAATAACATCACAAAGACTGCAAATACATGAAAAATAAATACATAAATAAACAAAATGTTTCACATTAAGATGTAATAAAAGTAATTGCGTTTATTTCACTATGTTGGTAGAGTATGAATTAATAACCAAGAAGTGTTTTTTAGCATTAAAACTTTGGTCTGTTGATCAGTCCACTGTGCTCAGCACCTGCGGGATTTCTATTTTTTTGCACACTTCTGTGTTCCCCAAAGAACAGAGCTGACTGGGGATCCATCCCTGGCTTTTCCTGTAAAGCCCCCATGATATATATAATGTATTTGTTTTATCAGAAAATTTGCCCTGAAATGAAGCACTAGCTTGCAAAAAGGCTGAGTAATGCACCTTCATCCATTCCTTTTTGTAACAAAAGTTAGTACAAGTTAGGATTTGCAATCATGGTTTTTAGTTAGATAGACTGTTGTGAGAGGAATGACGGAGCCGACCACATACTTGCACTTTCCAGCACACTTCTTTATTCTGTTGCCGTGTCTTCAACTCACAGCCGCAGCTTTTCAGCTGCATCCTACACACAACAACAACCTCAGGTCCTGGCATGTTTAATACAGGGGAGGCGTGATGAGCTGATCGAGCTCAGGTGTGTCAGCCTCCCCCACAGCCGCATCACAAACCATGCCCCGCCACAACTGCCAATGCTGTTTTCACCATTAGGCAGAAGTACAGATACTTCTGTTAAAAAATACTGGTAAAAGCTGAAGTACTGATTTAACTTCTCCAAAAGTTGATTCTGTTCATCTGGACGTAGCGTTTTCAGTGGGAGAAACGTTTCGTCACTCATCCAAGTGACTTCTTCAGTCTCAGCTGACTCTCAGGTTTCCCCAGTCTTATAAACATTAAAAATGATAAAGTACAGGTTCTTAAACGTACTCAAAATAAGAAAAGAAAAAAACTATATCTTTTGAGGATGTTTTTATGTAATAAAAGAGAATTGTGCTGCTGCAGTTGGTTCAACTGATGTAGTAAAATGATATTAGTACATGGAAATATAAATGTTATTTCATTCCATATTTTGAGTCTAATGAATGTACTCAGGTTATATCAATTATGTAGAATGCAAGCACAGAAAAAGTGGGAGAATTAAAAAAAATCAGCTCTATTATCTGTTTCCTACATTACAGAGGTTAATTTTGCACACCTAAACAAGAAAATGAGTACAGTTAGGGGTTAATGTGAGGTTGTAGTGAGATGGAAAGTAGTCAGAATTGAGGGGATCCACTGCCAGAAGGCAAAAATCCAGACACTGAGGATAGCTAGAAGTACCTGGAAATCCCACAGTGAATGGGAACCACAAAGAAGTTGCTATTAAAGCCACAACCACCAAATACCTACAGAGTATAAGGCAAGTCCTGAGGAGTCAGTCAACTGAATGGGTAGAACAAGATCTGGACAATCAACACCTATGCCCTGCCAGTCGTCAGATACCCTCTGCAATAATAACCAGGCCAAAGGAGGTGATAGAAGCCACTGACATGAGGACAAGGAAGCTCCTAAGCAGAAGGAAGGTGGCTGAGGACTGGCGGATTAAACAACAACGATCCATGACACTCACAAGACTAAGACATGACACTGACTGTGTGCTTAGTAAACACCTTAGGGAGCAGAAACCTGAGAAAGAAGAACGCAAAGAACAGATTTTTTACACAGATGAAGCAAGCTCTATGTCAGAGTAATGTCACATACACGTAATTTCTTGGACAGTGACACAATTCATCTGGTTTTGTCCCTCCATACCATTTTAAATCATCACTCAAAATGTGACTGAAGTGCAGACTTTCATCTTTAATTCTATGAGTTTAAGAAACATTTGACTTTAATTATAGTAATTTTTATACATAGTTCTTCATTAGAGCCTCAGAAGTTTTGGACAAGTCATTGACAAACAGTTTTGTGGCCAGGTGACGTGGGTCATTTGATATGTGCAGAAAAATCCCCGATGATAATCTTTGACTCTACAGGTCTTCATAACAAATGACTATGCTGTATACCAACAGTTGCCCAACAGGAAGAAATCTTCAGCAGAACTAGACTCTGAGAGTGATGTCAGACTGCCTCGACCGGCTTGGGGTGATGGGAAATAATCACTAGTCATGCACCTGAGGAAGGAATTTCTGAACAAATCTAAGGTCAAAGTCAGATTGTGACTTGTTAAATAAACAACTTGATTTACAACTGTGTTTCATGTAGTAGATTCAGTATCTGTCCACTTGCTAGATTTGAGTTGCTTTATTTTATTTGTAGTTTTTCAGACATATCAAGTAAAAATATTTCCCAAAGACAAGCTGAGTTTTTATACATGTTATGAATAAAAACTCAGTCTTTATACATACCATAAGACATGACACATTTCATCCTACACTACTTTCAGTTGGTTTAAACAATTCAAAATAAACCATTTATGTTGTTCAAAAAGTTTGAAATGTGGACACATACTGACTGCTTCTGTGGTTTTTACCAAAGTAACAACATGGTTTTCGTAAGTACACCTGTAGGAGAGAAAAACACAGTACAACATATTTAAGTTTGGGAGTGTTTTTTCAGTGATCCCAAACACACCTCAGAAATTTGCAAAAGCTACTTGAGAGAAAAAAGACCAAAGAATTCTGACTGTCATGAAGGTTCCTCCACCTGACTGTCTAACTTCCAGTTAACACTGTGGGGAGGGGAAAAGCCAAACACTCTATGACTTCCTCTTTGGAAAATTATTTTCACTCTTAATGTTTAGCTCCACCCTTTTGTACTTCAGTGCTTAACACTTTTTCTTTCTGTGCTGTCCTGACCTGACTGGAGTACTGCAGTCATATTAGTAGTCGGCTATATAAACAAGCTGTCTCTGACACAGACACATATCAACCACAGGTGGTTATCTTTGCATCAGACGGTACAGGTAAGTAGCTACAGCAGAGTTAACTAGACATATAAACAATTATGAATACACTTTTCAGTAATGTGTTGATGAAAAATAAGCAGAGAATCATTAATGTGGGCAAGAATTGGAGGGAGACATGAAATAAATAGTCAAAGAGAAAAGCAGAGTGCATAGCGTAACACAATGAAAGTGAGATCCAACGTGCGTTTTAAAACTGTCTTAAAAAACATCAGAAACTGCCTGTGTGGTTTCCTGTAAGTCACAAAGGACTTCGGTCTTTTTCAACTTGTGTTCAGTCAAGATGAAGTTGCTGCTTGTTGTTGCTGCTGTTCTGGCTGTAGCCAGCTGTGCCAGCATCTCTCTGGAAGATCTGGAGTTTCACGCCTGGAAGCTCAAGTTTGGTGAGACAGCAGATTCTTTCTTTCTTCTTTGACGTAAACCTTTTGTTTTTTTAATTGTGTTCTGTTGACATAGATACTGTACAAGCCTCAAACTTGGAAGACTTTGGAAATAAAGGGAAATATGCCTTTTCCCTAAAATTCATTAATAGATTTTCTTTTATTCTGTTTCTCATAATTTCCTCTTCTAATATGCAGAAAAGTCATATGACTCTGAGTCAGAGGAGGCTCTCCGGAAACAGATATGGCTCGACAACCGCAAACTCGTTCTCGTGCACAACATCTTGGCAGACCAGGGTTTGAAGTCCTACCGCCTTGGGATGACCCATTTTGCTGACATGGTATGTGCAGAAAAAGGGTTGTATGGGCAGAGCTTTGTGCCATCAGAATCTGAATTTGAATAAGTTTCATTCGAATTTGAAGTGCTCAGATAGAATCTGAATTGCTCAACTTTAATAAAAGGTTCTAAAACTGAATTTGAATTAGCATAATTTGAAATCCAATGTACTGGTTTGAAAATGATCGTCACTAAATTGAAACTGAATTTTATATTTTAAAAATGAATTAATTTGCTTTGAAATTGTATTTAATTCTTTTTTTAAATTTAGCTCTTGAATGCCTTCAGTTTCGCTTCTCACCATTCAGTTTCAGTTCTACAATTCAATTTCAGTTCTTAAATTCAGTTTTTGGGGTCATACATCCAGGTCCTTCAAGAAAGCCACAGAGTAATCGAATCAGTGATGCCAACTTAGTGACTTTTTTCTAAAAAGCGACTAGCAACAAATCTGGTGACTTTTGCTGGTGTGACTGGAGACTTATGACAACTTTTTGACGTGAAAGCACGTATCGCTCTTACTCTCAACAAGCAGCGAGTGCTGCCGTGGGCACCTTGCCTGTGCCAAAGCGCTCACAGGCGGCGGATAGTCCTCATGCAGCAGTCGCCCCCAGCTGCTGTCACAGCAGGAGATGTTCACCCCCACGTGTCCAAACTGCAAAGAAATCACGCATGAGCGAAGCTGCTGCTCCTGCCCTGACTGTAACGCAGTCAGTTCTTCTTTTACTTTTACCATATTTTTCGGACCATAAGGCGCACCGGATTATAAGGCGCATTAAGCGAAAGAAAAGTCAGTAAGTCAAACTTTACTCAACTCATTCTTCTTGCTTCCTCCACTTCCGTACCATTGATTCATTAATGTTGAATTAATTCTCTCGCTGCTGTTCTATTCCTATGTTGTTGCAGTATGTAATGACTAACCTCGTATTGTGGAGGTTAGTCCACAATACGAGGTGGAGGTTAGATTATCTCAGTTGTTCTCCTGACTGAAGTTTTGTCCGTTTACAGCATCCTGCCATGCGATTGCATTTCTCCTTAACCATTGGGAACCCTCCCGTTAACTTTTATCGAGTGGAAAAAACTTGGCGTTCATCCTCCAGCTTCACTGTGTTTATGTTATGCTAACATAGCTGTGTCGCTAGCGATCACGTAGCACATCATTATATACCAGCTAGTCCAACTTCAGTAACCCTACAAACGTCACTGCTGTTTAGTTTTCTGTCTTCATTTACATTGAAAGTGATAGCAGAGCTGTACGTTTTAATCTTTCCAGAAATCTCTCAGTCAGAACATGGTATATCATGTTTAGGTGGAAACTAGCGAGCTAACTTCCTGCTAACTTCTAACGCCGTTAAATTTTATAAATTCTGTTTTCATGGATGGCTGGATGTTAAACTTAATTGTTACACCTGGTAAAGCAGCAGCGCTGGTTATTTTATTAAAGATGAAAGAATTTAGACGGTTTTTAACTCTCAGTGATGCCGCAGTGTTCGTTTGACTTTGGGACCTGAATCGGACGGAGTTTAGGACCCAGATTACTCCGTGAGGCTTTTGACTACGGTAGCCGTAATGCTCCGACAGTCCATCAAGCGGTGCGGCTTCGTAGCTTACCAAAGTCAGACTAAAACATTTTTTGACATATTTCTGTGCGCCGTGTACCACATAAAATCAGTTTGAGGTCAGTAAGCACAACCAGAATTCATACATAAGGCGCACTGTCGATTTTTGAGAAAATTAAAGGATTTTAAGTGCGCCTTATAGTGCAGAAAATATGGTAGATGTCTTCATTTGTTCCCTGTTAAACTCACGATTTAATTTAAAATCCCTCTCTTCACATGCAAAGTCCTTCATATCTTGAAGAAGTCATAGTACCATATTGTCCTACCAGAGACTTGTGGTTCATAGAGTTTTAAATGTAGAATGGGAGGCAGTCTTCAGCTTTCAGGCCCCTCTTCTGTGGAACCAGCTCCCAGTTTGAATTTGGGAGACAGACACCCTCTCTACTTTTGAGATTAGGCTTAAAACCTTCCTTTTCATAAGGCTTATATTTAAGGCTGGATCAGGTGACCCTGAATCATCCTTGAGTTAAGCTGCAATAGGCTCAAGCCCCTGGAGGAGTTCCAATGATGCACTACTGCATGTGATCACATTTCTTTTTTCTTTCTTCCATCATTTGTGTTTCGTCCTGTATCCTTTGCTTTCAGTTTGGTTTCTTTTCTTTCTCCCCACCATCTGCTCCTCCCTGATATTGGTTCTACTGGAGGGTTCTTCCTGTTAAAAGGGAGTTTCTCCTTCTCACTGTCACCAAGTGCTTGGACATAGGGGACCGTCTGATTGTTGGGGGGGTTTTCTCTTACGCTCTAAGATCTTTAGCTTAAAATATAAAGCACCTTTAGGAAACTGTTGTTTTTATTTAAACCTTATAATATCTCCTATATGTAGTTCTAATTTCAGTGTAATGAGGGAGTTCTATCACTGCCTTCCAGTCACTTCTGTTTCAGTTTGGCCAGTCTAAAATCGTCTCTCACTTTCTTAAGCAGATCAGGACAGCACACTACATCCACAGCTGTCATAGACAGGGCCTTGGCTGTCCTCAGGGTGTACAACTGGGCCTTTTCAGCTCCTGGCAGAGTAAGAAATAAAAAAGCACAGAGTAAACAGGAAAGAGATGATGGCTAAATTTCTCTTATCACAGTCTGATTCGGTTTAATTATAAGAAACTTCAGTTCCAAAGAGCCACGTGCCAAAATACCTGCTGCTTCGGTGTATTCCTCCGTATGATTTAATGTATCAGTGCAGATGTAGAAAAAAGGATGAATACCAGGGACTATGAATGACACGTTGCCAAAGTCTGTAGAACCTGCCAGGTGATTATAAATTCACTGTGATAGTGGTTCAGTGTCGATTCAATGAACAACGACGCTGAAAAAACACTACATCACAGTTCTGCTGTTAGACATTTTCTTGTATACGGTTCTTTTGCACAGAGCAGGGACAGAAGTGATTTATAAAATTGTCATTTATGCTTACCGCAGAAGCTGGCTGGCTGCTCTGGAAAGTGAATTCCCAAAGCTCTTCCATTACTTTCATACAGGCTTGCCAGTGTGGCATTAGGTAGAATGTTATAGTAGGTAGGGGTTGGGTAGATGATCTCCACCTATTGTAAACACAATTAAATGTAAGACCATAGCACATTTGGTCTCTCATGTTTAACAGCACATAAGGCCATGCATGCATAGTAATGTAACCTGCCTGAAGCACATGCAGACGAAGGAGAAAAGGAGCCTGAAGATAATCATGAATTATGTAACACAAGTTCAGCACTTGGACAGTAATTATGGAGATGTGGTAAAAAGCGGATTGTTATATAACAGCGGTACTCTCTAGCACTGCTATATCAACATAGACTGCTTTTACATGTCTCCAACATACAGGAAAGCAAACTGAAGACGCTTTTACGTAAACATACTTGGCAACCGGTCGCTCCGGCAGCTGCCTTGAAGCAAGCTTCAGCTTTAGCCTTCAGGTCACAAAGGTCTTTGAGCAATGGGGTGCGCAAATAAAACTCTAATTCAGTATAGGCTGGGATAATGTTGGGCTTCTCTCCTCCATGTTTGATGATGCCTGTAGCAAAGACAAAATCAGAACGTCAATAATGCAGTAGCTCATCCGGCTCATGATCAGTCACACTTCACAGTATCCTGTGAAGTGTGATACAGAAAGAAAGTCATAAGTTGCCTTGTCTTTGGGGGACTGCGCTGCACAAACTAATGAGTATTAAAATCCACTGACAAGTCAAAGAGGCTGTCAAACAGTCATGCCCAGAACACGTTCACCACAGAATGAAAGTGTTTGAGTTCAGGAGTATTATGACTCCACGGTCAGCAGTAACACTTGCCATAAAAAAAGCATGAAAATATCTATACATATATACACACAAAACAGTATTGGGCCACTCCTCTTAATCTTCAAATTTAGGTGTTTTTAGTCCCATGGCCACAAGTGTATAAATCAAACACTTCAGCATGCAGTCTGCCTTTACCAACAATTGTTTTAGAATGGTTTATTCCAAAGACTCCACTGAATTTGGGCATTGTGCTGTAACAGGGTGCACCAAGCCCGTCCGTGAAATTTCTTCCCTCTTAGCTATATCACAATCAAATTTAAGAAGTATTGTTCTAAAGTGGAAACATGCAGAAACCACAGCAGCTGAGCCATGAAGTGTTAGACCACATAGAGCTACACAGCAGGGTCCAAACCTCTTCTGGCATTAAGATCAGTACAAAAACTGTGTGCTGGGAGCTTCATGGCATGGGTCTCCACAGCAGAGAACCTCCTGCACTTGTAAATTGTAGGCAGCTTAGTACTATGCATTATATAATATGCATATAATGCATATAGTCTATACAATGTAAGTGAACACATCAGCATGTGATAGTATTAACCATGTTAATGATTCTAGGAGAACTTGGTGAAATTGTAAGCAGTGTGCATGGAGGTTATGATATGAAAGTGGAAAATTACCTTTAAAATTACAAATATATGAAAGTTCTGACACCTACTGAAGGAGGCGTACCAATTCCTGTGAATGTGAATGGACAGACAGATAATGATGAGCTAGCTATCGGCTAGATGAGCTAATAAACTATGAGGAAATGAAGGATGAGCAGGCACTTGACGGCACTAAAAGGAGGAGGAGTTTTTTTTTTCCTCCCGGGATTTGTGTCTCCTCCTGGGATGGATCAAAGATGAGATGCTTGTTTTCTCCAAGGTCAAGACTAAAGTTTGAAGCTTTAAGTGACCCTACCACAGCTTTTCCTCACCGTGAATCCTCCAGTCTGGTTTGAGCTGCTGTCTGAGTACAGAGATGTTGTTATAGGCCAGGACGGCCGCATCAAGGGCATTCACTCCCTCCCAAGGGTATGCAGCGGCATGAGATGCCTTCCCGTGGTACTTCACTAACATCCTGTGTAACATCAGCACGGTCGGTTAAGAGTTCCCGAAAAAATGTGAAGGTTAGGTGTTCCTTGTGAGAGATTAAGAGAGAAGACAAAGTAAAAGAATTTGAAATGAAGCAGCGAAGAAGAACTCACTCTTTGATTATGATGCAAGGGTGAAACGAAGCATCCTGCTGAGCTGGATGAGCCATGAAGACGAGATCAATATCAGCAAAGGCCCCGGCATTGATTAGCTCAATCTTTCCTCCTAACTCTTCCTCGGCAGGAGTTCCCAGAACAGTTATCTATAATAAAGAGTAAAAGAATATCTTAACTTCAGGTCTGCTCACTGGAATATTAGTTTCTTTCTTAGTATATGTGAATTTTCATCAATCAAAACAGAAACGCTTTTAAATAAAGACTGGAGTAGCAAATCTACACCCCCTATATGAGACCACTTTAAGACACGTTATTATCACATATTCTGAAGATAGAAGTTTATTTCCTATTATTTTTTAAAAATCTGACTAATTATTCACAAAATATTACATTTGTTGAACTTGTTGAGTCACAGCAAACAGAGCTGAGGATTTAAAGGAGTGCTTGGGATTTTTTAAGCACTCGGTTTGTATGGTGTGCCTTGTTTTAGTCCGTTAAACCCGGCGACGGTTACCTTCACAGGCACTGCGAGCTCAGTCTGGTTTTCTAAAGCAGCCTTCAGCCCTACAGCGGCCGCAGCGCCCACCTCTGCTATCAGGTTGTGCCCGCATGCGTGCCCGATCCCCGGGAGGGCATCATACTCGCACAGGAACCCCACGTTCAACACTGAATCCCCCACCCCACCACCAACTGGACCCCAGCTGGCCCTGAACGCGGTTGGAAGTTTGTAGTGACTCTGGACCGTCCATGTCTGGTCCTGAGAGAAGAAGCGGACAAGCCGGTCGTGCGCATGTTTCTCGTTACCGGCGAGTTCAGGATTGCTCCAAATGTCTCTACTCAGACTGTGCAGCTCGTCTTTGTGTGCGTCTATGCACCGCTGCAGGTCGTCCTTCATCTGCTGTCGTTTCTCCATATCGCCCGACAGCGTGCAGGCGTTAGAGCTGGACTCCTAAAAACACAGGAAATGTATCCCAGTGAAGCATTGATGTGCTTCCCTCTGCTGGCTGATCAAAGGCCGTGTAGCCTACATTTGAAATGAATTTGCTCTCGGCCGGTGGTAGATTGGGTCAACCAGAAGGACGCGCCGTCCGCTGTGGCTTCAGATGTCCTAAATAAATGAACGCAAACAGGTAAAGTGCTTAAAACTGCAGTTCCTCAAATGGCCACTTGGTCCCATTAACTCCTATGTTAAAACGCCCAACCCTACAGCAAGAAAAAGAACATAATAGGTTTTTTTTGTTTGTTTGTTTTGTTTTTAAATCAATTTAAACTTAATTACAGCTTTAGTTAGTGGCATAGCTATTTTGACTGACACATGCTGAAACAGACAGATAGAGCTTTCACCAGACTCACAGAGGCTGACCTCTCGGCTGTGTTTGTGATGCTGATGACTTTGGAGCATCTTTTCTATCCTTTAAAATACTTTAACAGACCGTCCAGTCTGCAACACAGTTTTAAGACAAAATTTAAACTACAACAGTGACATTGTGCAAAGTTTGCAATGGACAGGCCCGGCATGAACAGACTCGAGCAGACCCCACTTAATCCACTTAATCCTGTCCCCAGTGGTGTCCATGATTTTGTTAAAAAAACAAAACAACAAAAAAAACCCCAAAGACAACAAGAGCTATGTTTTACTTCTCCTTTAATAGGAATGTTGTTGTTGGTGGTGATAGTGTTGATAGTGGCTGGAGGGGAATCCTGTGAATTTTGCCTAAGGCCCCAAGACGCGCTGGAAACACCAATATACAGTTTATGGGTGGACTTTACTACCAAAACCTGCTAGTGTTAGCAGATTACTTGCAATGCCCTCTTGTGCAATTATGGTTCATTCTGGCTCCAACAAAAAAGACATGTCAGCACTAAGACACTAATGCTGAGGCTTCAAAATGACTCAAAATGTCACAGTGATGATATATGTGTGTATACATACTTTTCAAACCACTACTTGGTTTGAAAAGTACTACTGACTACTTTTATGTCATGATAAATTTCTGAATTTGTTCCACTCATCTTCAAAGCACCTTTCCAGGTGCAGATATAATATAGTGTAAAAATAGTGAACCAGAATTTTAAAAATTGCTATATATAATTCTAATGAGTCTAATGTGAGCATAAATTCCCATTTAGTGCCAAGGATGTTCCTCTTATTTGGCCTAATAGCTTTTATCAATCAAAATTATCAGTGGAGATCTAAAATTATTCAGACTATTCATAATTTACGTGATGCAAGTAAACTGTAATTCCACAATGTTGAAAAATTCTCACAATATAATGTCAATAAACCAAACTGCCATTTTTGCTTGTAATAGAAATGGTGATTGCCCAGCGATACCAATCAGTTACGAGCTCTCTGTGCGGTTTGAACTGATTAGATGAGAGAAAACGCTCCACAGGCTTTTCTACTCACTCTGTTGCCACACTAGAGGGACCCAGAGCGACGTTTGGTAGAAGACTCCTTTTGCTTCCGCTTAGTGAAAGTACCAAAAAAAATCAAAGTTCTGCTGCTCTTCGTGGGTTAACTTGAATAATTTAGTGAACTGAGCATTTATCGAAAAAGCAAACACGGATGAGCCTCAGGGGGTCGATTTATTTATTTGTTCATTTATTGCCCTGCAGTAATTTAGATGATTGTGCAGCAAGAAAACAATGCTTTTGTTTGCAGAGGATGAGCTGGGAATCTGCCCCTGAAAACAAGGTCAATTAGTGCTGTATGAATAAAGACGGAGCTCCACAGCTGACACACGCCCAGAGACTGTGTGCTACGTCGGTGTGTGTATGGATATGTGTGAGGCAGCGAGTGAATGAGAAAGAGAGCAGGTGTACATATATGTGGTTTCTGTCTGTATTTGAGTTGGAGGTTAATTGGGGGCAGTTGTCAGTCACAGGAGGAGACATGTTGAACAGCGCTCAGCAAGCTGACACCACGACTGCCTCCTGATGTGACCTGTCTGTCAGCTTACTTTACGCCCCGCCGGTGATGCCGACACTCTCCATTGTGCATCAGTTAAGTGAGGGAGGGACCCATGTG
>VUQG01004737.1:0-12303 GCA_015106755.1 Etia nguti
TATGGGGCGGGGGGGGGGGGGGGGGGGGGTGCCGTTCCCAGTACTAAGCACAGTATGGACGAGCTACTGACTGTAAGGTACTCCTTTTATTGTAGCATTATATTTTCTGTTGTCTTTCTGGCTTTTTTCCATACTTACATTTTTTTCAGACTTACAGTCTAATTAACTGTCTGTATTTAAATAAGTTGCTGTCACTGGGTTCAAAAATTCTGGCAGCATATCTTAAAGTTAATTTCTTTTTCTCTTTTTTAATGTCTGTTGCGTACAAGTGCACCTGTGTGTCTCTTCGCCATTAGCGCCTGCATCTTCCTCTGTCTCAGTCCAGAGTCGGGGGAAAGTGGGTGTAAACTAGGCGCTAATGTGACTACTTCCGTGTTTGTCACTACAAATGTTTTAATTAATGGGGAATGGATAAATAAATAAGCTTGCCACGTCTTGGAGCAAGTGAACAGCAAATGCAGCGCTCAGAAGGGGCACAAAGGAGTGAAGAGAGGGATTTACACTTTGAACAAGCCGTTAGAGAGAATAAAGGAAGCTGTGTTTCCTTTTTTTTTTCCCCCTTCTCTCACATCACTTCCAAGCACTCTACTGCTCTCAGAATAGGAGGATTTGACGTTAATAATAACTATAGCACTCTTGCTTGTAGCTACTTTAATAATGACTGCAGTTAAGTCTTTTATGCGAGTCCGGAATTATCATTCTAGCTGAAGGTTAAAGGAAACTGAGTTAAGGTTGTATTTAAAGGTGGAAAGAATTAGCAAGGCCCCTGGCAAGAACAGAGTGGGCATCACTGATATTCAGTTAGATGGGGTGGGTTTCAAAGTGGCTTGCAGATGTGCAAAACTATGGCAAGGCTAAAGCAGTAGAAATGGTGTGGATGACTTTCCTCAGCAGCCTGCCTTCACGTGACTCAGTCTTATATATATTCCTCATCCTTTTTCATTCAGCTCTCCCTCCTTCACACCAGCTCTGGAAACACTCTCCAGGGCAGGGCTTTTTCCCGCTCTGGGGCTCCGCTCAAAGAAAAGAAAAAGAAAAAAGAATTGCAAAAATCACCTGACGTGTTCGCTCACTTTCTCCGTCTGTTTGCTTTTCATATAGACAGCCAGCTCCATTTCACAGACATCACTTTTGGATGGCAACATTCTCATTATACCCATCAACTGTCAACGCTCAGCACTCTCTCGTCTATAATTTCAGACTCATTTGAATTCTTATTGGCAGCTTCGATGCATAAATTTCATAAAAGATAGGAAAACAACACAATTTCTTCTCGCTCTCCCTGGTGAGCAATAAAATATGGAGAAGATTAGTGGGAAAGGAGTAATTCAGATTCAATTGTTTGTTTGGATTTTTATTATCAAGAAAACACATGTCCAGTATCATATTTTAGCTTCATACATTTTGCATCTCGGATACTTAACAAAGCCAGTGTAACTGTCACGCTCCAAACGGCCTTACGGCACCTTTGCATTGGATAGCTGTCCAGAAAGGTAGATGAATAGAGTTGCCATGGCCACAAAGCTTCTTTTTTCCCCTCAGTGTACCTTTCCTGGGTGATATCCAAGGAGTGTCAGCGACTGGCCTGGTTGGCACGTTGAGTGGCCATGCAGTGCTGGGCTGTTTCTGTGGCGCTTCAGCCTACAGTGTGGGCAACCAGAGCACAGTGCTCTGCCAGAGGAATCCACTCAGATCACTTTCACTCTATAGAGGGCATCCCCAGCACTCATGCAAATTAATAAGCATATATATATATATATATATATATATATATATAGCTGAGCAGGGACACTAACCTGTGCATTAAGCCAGCAATGTTAGTCAGAGCCTTAGATTCAAAATGAGTCATTTGTTTTCCTAAGAGGAAACGGAGGAATATTAGATTTTCTTGGCGTTATAATTTACTATTTCTATTTTAAACACTTGTCACTGGACATGGGCCAAGTGAGACATATAAAAATGTCACAGTAATTTTAGAGCAGATTTTTCCCTTAATGTTATTCACACTTTTTGCTAGGCTTAGTTCAGTCCAGGGGGCTTTTTATCCTCTGAGAAGCTATAAGTACCTTTTGAGATGGCAGCTGTGATATAATTTAATTGTGAAACCAGGGGAGCCTGTGATATAAAAGACTTGCCTGCAGGCAAACAAAGCGGCTCTAACCCCTGTGTGCTGCTGACTTTGGCCTTATGTTCTTATTGTTTGGAATATCACTGACCCCGCTGCCCTTAGTGTAAAAATATTAACCAGAAAATCAAATCCGTCTTTCTCTCAGTTCTTTTGGCATTCTGAAGATCATTATCTATATAATATAGATGGAAAATTCTAATAATATATACAGGCACAAGTTGTAAGCTTTCCCTTTGTCAACAACTAGACTCAAATATTGGGAAGTATCAAAAGTGCCCTTTCAGTTACTGAATGAATAAATAATAGGACAAAATCCAAATAAACTTATCTGGTGCTTGAGAGGTTTGTTCAAATATTGTTTAAAAAATCCTTTCGATAACAGTTATTAATGTAAAGCATATGAAAACACACTTCTTTTAATCAGATTTTAAATCCTGGAAATTAGTGAACTCATAAATCATGCAAATGGTTATTACAGAATTAAAAAACAGGGCTGTACGGAAAAAAAACAAACATTTGATTTTCTGTCATCATTTCTGGTTTACGTGGGAATGATAGAGTTTAATTGTAATATAAATATTATTTTATTTCAACACATTCACCAACACGTCACTTAGTGAAAATTGGTCAGGTCACGTTATAACGCAGCAGTGTCATTTTTTACAGCGTGGCGCTCTGATTGCGTTCAACCAGTCAATCAATGCCTCCTAAAACTAACCAAACCTGTCTCATTTAGCACCTGAACCTAGTCTCAATGTTGTGTGAGTGTATCATCCACCAAACTAAACCTACCTCTTAACGAGGATTTTCGTAGGTCTCGTTCCTCACGCTGGAAATCATCATTAAAGCTGCACCCCTGTGTATTTTATAGTAATACACCCACTGCGTGTGAATTGGCTGCTCTTGTATTTTCGATGCCGACTGATTTAAATGTTAAAAGATCAAGCCTTTATCCCCAGTGGCTCTCTTCAACTCCAAAGGAGTCGAGTGTGTGAAGTATGCTTTTAGGTGTTGTTTGCCTATCTATTCCAGTGGAGAGAGAGTGTGTGTGTGTGTGTGTGTGTGTGTGTGTGCACGTGCCTTCATGAATGCCCATGTGCACTACAGAAGCAGGCTGAGTGACAACAAACACTGTCTGCAGCAGAACATATGAGTGTCCTCTCTGGATTCGCCCAGCACCTGAACCCCCTTCACACCTGATGCCTGTGGGCCTTGTATGGACATATGAAGAGAAGCAAGTGCATTTGCAAACACACATGTACAAAAACAGCACATGCACTGGCTTGACCCTGCTGGAAACTGGCATTTGGAGTGTTTTTACGGGGTGTGCCGGGCTCGGAGTGAGCTAAACCAGGCCCCAACTGGGTCCCCCCCTCACAGGTCTTTGACTGGGTGCAATCTGTTGCCACAAAAGTAGAAAACCGTATGCTCTCTTGAAAATTCATACGCTGCTAGGAAGCAGTTTGCATGTGATTTGAAGGTGCCGGCCATTACAATGAGCCTTTTTAGTCAGTGTCTCTGGTATTGCTCTAGCAGCAGCAGAAGCAATGGAGCTGATCTACTTGGTTATTTGCCCTTTGTGTGGTAACATTTGATTGGTGTATTATTAGACACAGACCACCCTGCTTCTGAGCCTCACTTGAGTTTCCATTCTTCTGCTGCTCAGGTTTAATGTCAGGCTCTCCTCCAGCAACCCAAACATACAGGGGAGCACACAGAGAGCATTAACGTAAAGGAAGAGGAGAGGCACAGTCGCAGCAAGTGTGCTCTGCTTCAGTGGAATGGCGATAGGGAAAGTAATCCAAGCCTCAGTGTTTATTTTAAGAGCTGATGATCTAGAGATGGCCATTAAAAGCAGAGGGCAAACAATTTAAGAGCAGTAAATCTGAATGGAGGAGAGGAGTGGGTGTGGGAGGACGGGGAGGAAAGGAGGGAGGATAGGGGGTGGTTTCTGTCATTCGCTCTACCCCGCTCTCCTTCCACGCAGGGGAAAAAAAAATACTTGAGATGACAGTGAATTAGAGCAATCTGGCCTTCATTCTGTGGTTAGATTTTTATCTGCGGTTTTGGCCCTGTGAGCATCTAGGATCTTTGCTTTCTTTTTTCCTCCCCGTCTGTTCTTTTACTGTTGTTTCTGTTCTTTTCATCTGAGTTCAGGTTCCCTTTTGGCCTGGCTGTAAAACAGACCTTAACGAGATACCATTCGCACCACGGGCGCCAGCACTCGTCCCTTTAACCAGGCTACCACAGCGCAAGACGCAAAGTTATCTGAGCTTTAATATATTATATATTTTATATAATATGTTGAAACTAAAAGCATCCACTCAAACTATTGCCGTCCATGAAGGGAAACCCTTGCAATGAGAACCGTGATAATAACAGGAGAATATCAAGATGCATAAAGGATCATAACACACAGAGAAATGATATGGGGTCTTATATGTTGTTACACAAGATAAAAAATGCCTCCTGTGGGAAGTTACAAATGCACTACTTTTTAAAAAGAACATGGTAAAGAGAAGGGCCGATCTCAGCCTTAAGTAAAGAATAACGACTGTACTTTTGTGATAAAAGTAAAGTCTCGTGAGTGTGTGTCACATGGCTTCAGACAAAATCTGTCCACAGACAGACAAATAGACAGACTCACAAGGTGAAAATGATCCTGCTCTGCGGTCGCAGCAGTAATGATGGTGTTGATGAAGGAATGAACTCAAAGAGCTCATCTGACAGAGGTTACGTCTAACAAAAAAAAAGAAAAGAAAAGCCGGGAACCACTGCCCAGCATCATTATCTGCTTGCCAAATATTGCAGTAGCTCTTGATTGATGTTGATTGAAGCACTGTAACATTTATAGCGCTAATATTTTTTCCACTGTGCTTTGCCGAAGCCACCGTCCCTTTGCGACGCATTTGATATTACCCAAAATCGAGCTCACCAAAACCTGTGGTTCTCCCTCCTTCTAGTTTCTTGCCCATCTCCTTCTCGTTGGTCTTTAGATGTGTGATGAAGTAATCCCAACATATTTAAAATCCTAATGCGAAACAAACAGAGCCAAATTACACACATTCTTCCCCCATGCTGATTCGTGGAAGTTGTTAACCAAATAAAGCTCCCTTTTCTCTTTCCCTCTTTCCATCTCACTCATGCTCTCAGTGGATCTGTCCTGGCTGGAACTCTTAACTGAAATAGCCCCAAGCACAGAGCCTCTTTTGTTGTCAGGCTTTTTTTTCTCTACAAGGTGTTTGTGAAAAAGAACAGGATTTTCTCTTCTGGGCTCAGGTCCCTCCATCACTCCACTGCTGCCTGTCTGGCTTGCTTGGTCCAGGTCTGTTCTGGTAAACAGCCTTGCCTGACACACACTGTTTATCACACATAGCAGTGAAATTTAGCCGATTTTATTTTGGGAAATGCTCTGGGTTTCACTTGGAATGTTTTGTAATTATTCTTTTTTCTGCATAAGCTCGTGTTTCTTTTTCTTTTTATATAGCATAAACGCATACCCTCAATCATACATGCCAAGTTCATCTGATCTGTCTAGGATAGTTCGTTTGTTTGAAGGCTGATAGTTAAAATATTAGGAACACTTAAATGCTTTTGAGTACAGACTTAAAAACCTATAATCCACTCCAGTACACCAACAGTATTGGGCTTTTGTTATGTTATTGTTATATTTCCACCTGTAACTTCAGCAAATGCAGTTAGCTAGCTTTATAGCAAAAGCAGACAAAGTTAGCTACTAGCTAGTGGACATTTGCTGGCTAAGGATACAGGGATTTTCCTTTATGCTGTGTTGTAGAAAAAGCAGTGCTCCAAAAGAAAGAATAGATGGCCTAATAGTAAAAATAAATATTTCAATGTACTGGCCTATTATGCATATTTTCTGTTCCATATTTGTATCCTTGGACTCTACTGGAGTCACTACATGATTCATGGTTAAAAACCAACCTTATTTCTCTTACACTGGTGCTTGGGGCAGCCCCCAAGTCCATCCTCTGCTGTAACAAGCTGTTTTAGCTTGCCCTCACATAAGGCCAACTCTTAACTGATTGGCTGCCCATCACAAATGAAAGGTTTGAACAGCAGGAGGGTGGGTCTTCTGATGCCATGTTCACTTATTGTCTGCATTATTTGACCGTTTGGCCATTTTTTAAGTTGTCTGCACTGTCTGAGTGAGTGAAGAGCAGAGTTCAGTCTAAATTAAAGGTTTCATGTATTCACTGTGTCCCTTTCGAATGTCGCTTTGAATGTTATGTGTGATGCACTGTGCATTTGTTCATACTGAGAATCAAATGGTTAGCAAAGCCATTTTTTAGCACTGACAGAAGGGAGCACACACACACACACAGACACACAGACACACACTCACAATCACACACTCCCTCATTCAGGCAGACATGTGTTCTGCACAGCCTGTCATTACAGAAGCCTTGATGTGGTCCCTGGGTGGCACTGAGGCCTCTTATTGTCGTTTTATGACAACTTTCACTCTCTTGCTCCACAATGCCCCGCCTCCCTTCCTCTTTTTCTCATTCCTGCCCCTATCCCTGTGTCTCTGCACCCCATCCCACCTCCTCCCCCCTCCCAATGTGTCCAAACCCACATCCATTTTCTCGCTGTTGCAATGGGATGCCTGTTTGTTTTTAGAGTGTAAACCATCCTGACACATATCCCCAGAGCAAAGCCCTGATGTAGGAATATGTTTTAGGAGGGGTGTGTGGAAGCAGTGGACAGCTTGGTCTCCGTTTGCAGAGGTATAAACTGGGAGCTGGAGTCAGTCCAGGCCTTGTTCCCAGTTTTTGTCGATTGCGGTTGACAGTTATTGTTTTTGGTTTTACTTGAATAATAGGGTTGGTAACAGCAGAGTGACAACCTGCCATGACCCGCTGATGATTGTGCTTCGCGTTTTGTTGAGGCCTGCGTTTCTCGCATATAAATTCAAAAAGTCTGGTTCACCCAGGGGCAAACGTAACATTTGCAAAAATGTTCAATTTTTTTGCCTTCACTCCTCCATCTCTGCACCTGTCACACTTGTGTTTTGCTTTGAGGATTTATGACACCATGATTTGTTTGTCATAGATCGTAATTCATTATTCTACTGACTGAAGTTGGATAAACTAGACTGATTGAATAGCAAGCACGTTTCATGAGGCGAACGGCTGCACTTTAGGGGTAATTTCTGTTACAGAGACCTCTCTGTTAGAGTGGAACTCTTAACATATACATTTGTGAATGTTTAAAAAATTACCCCAGTGTTTATAGGAGTGCTGATTTAGGGTGATGCTGTTAGATAATTCAGTAAAAATGGAAAGAGTTTTTGCGTGGAGATTGCAGTTGTGCACTTTCAAATAGACACACACACACACAGAATGTTTTGCATGTCTGCACCTTAATTAATGAGGTCTTTGGGAGTATAGGCCCTGCAGCGCTGTTGGGTAAATGAGTGAAGCGAGTCACCTCGGGACAGCAACAGGTAAATCCTGTTTAGATCAGCCCCAAGGCACTACTTGTTCCTTAATTTGGCTATGAACGCAGTCTTCCCTCCCTTCTCTCACCCTAATCACCTCAGCACCACTTCGTAATCTTGTGCATGCACCCTCTCCTCATTTCTTGAGGTTTTCTTAACAAGCTTACATCCTTTCTGGGTCTTTGACCTGAAACTGTTTATCACGCACGCAGGCTCTTCTTCGTCGTGTTGCTAAATGACCTACTAGGTTACTTAAGGTAACCATCGTGGAGCAGCAGGTCAAGGTGACACTGACACTATTATGTCAACATAAGTGACAGAATCTGCTTGTTTACCCAGTGAACTGTGCACAGGTATTGGACAGGCTGTCATAGCTGGTTAGACACTATTAAATTAAGTGATATCTTGGCTACGCTCAGATATGGGTGCGGTTGGAGTGAGATGGAATCAGTTTGTTTCCCTTTTCCTCAGCAAACAGTTAGCGTGAGTCTGTAATTAGCACCTCTAACTTTGTTAGAGCTCCTAATTTCATTTTCATAGGGAGCCCCATGACTAACCCTACTAACAAAGATACGAGACGCTCAAAGTAGCCCACTGCCCGAGACTTGCTGTTCCACTTTGAACATTAGTGGGGAATTTCAACACACTGCTTCCATCTTCTCATCTAAACTCCAGGCCTCGTTTTGAGTTGTTCTCATTTTTACTTGTTGCAGAATAAAACATAACTATGGAACTGAATGATTTGCCTTATTTATTGATATCAAGAAAAGGTGGTGAGTTGTTCCTTAAGCCATTCTAATTCTCTAGACTAATATCATGACTTCCTGGATTATGCTGTTCCAGCTCACACATTTCTTATACCTCAAACTACAGCAGGCTTTTCTTGGCTTTTATAACGAAGAGAGATGTCACTGATCTGAACATTTACACGAATCATCAACTCATATTTCAGACCTAATGTGGCCGTGGCAGCTGCAGTGTGGCTAGTATTTTTTCCAGGGCAAGTGTGTTTAGAAAGCAGCTAACGACCAATTGGATTCCAGCGTTCCTTCCTGATCCATCTGTGCTCCTGCTGTGAGTATAACTTACAGTAGCATGGAGGGTCTCTTGAGGTCAGGGAGCTGAAAATCACAAAGACATGTGGAATGCTGAAAGTTGGCCAATACAAACAGGCAGCCTTGGCTCTCCATCCGTGCAGAGCACAACCACCACCAGCTAGCTATACCACCAACCTCTTGCTAAGTTTAGGAGCAACCAAATTCTGTGTGTGAGTGAAGGTTGGCCACAAGGGGGCAGAAAGTATAATAAGTGTGAATAGCTAACATTGAAATTGGCTACTTTAGCAATGATTAATTTGACTATACATATGTCTTTATTCGCTTTAAGTATCTGATGCCTCAAGGAATCTCCTGATTATAGTCTCCTTCAGCTACCCTGAGATTTTTAGTTTTTCTTTACCAATTGTTGGAGTTTTAGTCTAAGACTGTGTATAAAATTTAAATGTTATGCATTCGTTAGTGAACGTGGCATTTTGAAATCTTGTTAGAGTTTTCACTGATTTACAGCAGAAGTATTGTGCAGGGAGGGTGCAGTGTTACGTTTTCTGGTTATGCTAGCAAACGGAGTCTAGTGCTAAGTAGTAAAATACTCAAAACGTCACTTGTCAAAACTGAAGCAGTTTTGAAGCAGCAGTTCCCATTTGGAAAATTAATTTATAACAGCATCCAAGTCAAAATTCAGGAAAGGTTTTCCTAAAATGTGAACACTCATGAGTCATAAACATCGGAATCTTCCCTATCATTACCTTCCCTCCCACGTGATTTGAACACAACATGTTCAGCTGGCTTTCGCAGTCCCCTCTTCATTTTGTCGTACACATCGATAGTTGCAAATGGATAACAAGCTGCACCATCAGTAGTGGGACAAGTGGGACATAAATTAGTGAAATGAAATGATAGCTCATCGTTACTTAGGTTGTTGATTTGCGTGTGGTTTGCAAAACAGTAATATTTGTCAGTTTAGTTACAAGGCTGCACCTTTGCCTTTGCACACAAAGTCCGGAGTTTGAATTTTGAACAAAAACAGACTTCACAAGGAGCTGACTCGGGTTTTCTTCCCCCATTTTCTAATCAAAACCATTATGAGCTTCACCCACAGAGGGACGATCCATGAGGCTCAGTTTCTCTCCTCGGCACACATCCATAACAATAGAGGGCATTTTGGTCCAGCAGAACTCAGTTGGCTGGATCAAAATGAGGGGAGCAGTTAGGGTTTCACTTACAGAGTCAGAGAAAGAGAGTGAAGGGGAAGAGAGAGAGAGCGAGAGAGGCACAACGAGAAAACAAACACGCAGCGATTGTTGAATTATGGGTAAAGACAGCTGAGGCTAACCAGGTTTGGTTTCCACGGTGCGGTGGGGGGCTTATTGAAAAACAAAAAGTCTATGACTCAGTATTGCTCTCAAGGAGACTCTCAGGCTGCAGACGTTCTCTCCCCAGAAATTCAACAAAAACACATGCAGTTAAATAAAAAGGAGAACACCTTCAAAAACATAAAACCCCAGGGTTCAGTATGGTCATGAAAATGTTCCACGTATCCTCACTGTTAATGCCAAAAAGGGAGGAGGTTGGGGGGGTTGAAGGAGAGGAGGGATCTGTCCTCACATTTGCTATCAATTTAGGGCACTGAAAATAAGCACCAGGTTTCACTGGAGCCGAGTAGAACACCAGGAATGTTTTTCTATATAAAACCAAAGGACGGATGGAGGAACTGAGAGAAATGAGCTGGGAAGAAAGTGAGAAGAAGAGAGATAAGGTTAAGGGGGTAAGGGGGGGGGGGTGAAAGTGGGAGAGAAAACAAAAAAAAGGCAAGAGAAGAGTGTTGCTGTATGACAACAGCACCCTCGGCACCCTGGCTCCAGATGTGAAGCCGGCGTCGTTTGACAGCTCAAAGGGCGAAAGTCGGGCGGATTGTGAGCCGTGGTGACCCCGTTTAGAAGGCCAGGTACTGATGCCCGAACCTGGGGTGGATTTGATGGTCAAAAGCATTAAATCATGTGCATTATTAGACATCTGTTGAGGACCAACAGTCACTCACACATACTTGTCAGATGCTTTTATAACCTACTCAGCACAGTTGCAGCTCCATTTCCGTGTGTGTGTGTGTGTGTGTGTGTGTGTCAGTGGGCCTGATGGAGACTGGAGACTCCCTGAGGGCTGTGAGTAGGCACAACGGATGAAGGAGGTTATCTTTTGAGAAGATAATCAATAGTTCTAAATTTGCTCCCGTTTCTGCTTGTGACACGGTTTGAACAGATGTAGCCGGTGTTAAGGGTCCACTCCTCACCTGCTTGATCAAAAACTTCATGATTTTGTGTTGGGTGGTGCTTATTCAGATGCCAGGAAGGATAGTGTGGTGAATGATTTGTCCAAATAGGTAAACTAAGTAGTTAAACATAATGGCTTAACAGTTCAAGTAGATAGCAGCCAATTTCAGCCATAGTAAGCAAACCTATTACTAATGTATGCCGATTGCTTGGTTGTGGAAGTACGATAAGAGATTTCCCTTGATCTCACTGGTTTCCAAATGACTCCAACAGACATCAAGTGCAGGTATTTGCAGTGTTAGAAGCAGCTGGCTGAGGAATGAACCCATATTTAAAAAAAAAAAAAAAGAAATCTAGAAATTTAAATTCATCTTTTTTGCTGGCCCCTTCTTCAGAAAACATAATTTACTTAAAAAATTTTAAAACCTATGATGATTACATTTTTAGGGCCCTTTTCCCCTCTCTATTGTGGAATGTCAAGCAAGTGCCCACTGTGAAACCAACAGAAACACTGAAACAGAAGTAGACTGCTATTATAGCTGAGACCTACTGCACACTGAGTTAGCTGAAAATAATGGAGAGTGAGTTGCTGAATATATATGACGGGGTTCGGCCTCTCCAGGAGTAATGAAACTCACGCACTCTGGTTAAATCAGTTCAGTAGTAATGCTTCTTTCAGCTGCTGCCTTATTTATCAGAGGTCATCACAGTGGATGGATCCACATATTTGATTTGGCACAGAAGTTTACACCAGATCCCCTTCATAACGCAACCCTCCCCGGGATTTGTATCTCCTCCCAGTCTTGAACCAGAGATCTTTTACATGTTAGGAAAATGTGTTACCTACTACACTTTTACTAGCAAACATGCTAAATATTACTCACGTGAAAGTCGATTCACATTAACAGGGTTTTGTTTTGTTTTTGTGACAGAATGCTTGAGTTTATGTGACAGAAATGTGGAACAGTTCAGGAACCACTCCTGGATCAGTTCTGAGAGAACTTTACACCATCAGATTAATACACAGTTGGTTAGGAGTTTGTATACATGAGGCTGTGAGACACAGTGTCTGTCTTTCACAGTGAGTTGAACTCCAGCAACAGACTTTAGTCGAGTTGTTGACCCACTAACAAAGCTCCTTCACCCAGCTCTTCCCACCAACAAAGTGCTGCTCTTATGCTGATAGAAACAGTTGAAAAAGACTAGAAACAAGGAGGGAGTTAAAGAGAAAGCAAGCTAGAGGGGAGAAAAGGGGGGTAAGAGACAGACCAGATGTGTCTTTTGTTTAGATTTGAACGGAGCGGAAAGGATGGGTGTAGGAGTTAGGAGGCGAGCTTTGCAAGGAAGAGAAAGAGAGAGGGAAAGCAAGTGGGAGTGAGTTTTTTT